>JAGFPH010014728.1:0-22846 GCA_018207615.1 Philaenus spumarius | reverse complement strand
TTAGCAAGTCTAATTAGCGCCTTGCAACTGGCTAATTTCCGTTGCAAGGTGTATACAATTTTTTTAAATTTGGTTATAAGATGACAAATACTTTGTTTCGTATGGTTATTGTTTTATAAATAAAATTGTTTTGAGAATATTCGTCATAGTTATAGTTGCCATCACTGATGATGGCAACTTTGACGTTGAAACGCGTTTGAGCTAGTAAACGTATTAGTTGTGGGATTCCGTGTTCAAGTTTTATTCTTTAAAATATATATTCTCACAAGTCGAGATCATTATTTAATAGACACAATGTAATATTTCGTTTTTATTTTCTGTTAAATTCATCATTATTGTTCACATCTCTACATGTAAAAATTGACCCCAGTAACTATTTACTATCTGGTTGTCATTGAGCATACAACTGGCCTAAATACGTCCACTGGATATATTAACGGGCTCACTGCCTCTATTCCCCAACGAAAGCTTCCCGCAATGCAGTCGCCACAATGACGGTGTGTTAGCTAAACATACGACGCGGCGGTCAGCATAAGAAATACTTTAACTTGAAAGCATGACATCACTTGCCTTATTTACCATTTCCGCAATAAGAAGCAAACTAATTAAATTGTTGTCTTGATGTTTCTTAAAGAACAAAGAAAAAAAACGAGATACTTATTATAGTTTGTCCAAACAGGCGTGGGCTCTAAACCATAAGATCTAAATAAAATCGACCCTCGCTCCCCAAGCGCATACACACTCACACTGCCTACCAGGCGCTAATCTTTCTTCTATGGATCTGCGCTGAGGTAGGCTGTGTAAGGGTCGATATTTTATGGTACATAGCGCACGTCTGTTTGGACAAACTACAGTTCACTGGTTAAATGTTCGTCTTTTCAGCTGATAAAAGTATACAAATGTTTCATGATTCTGTTGTACGATGCCATCGTTTGAAAGACGTATCGTCAAAAACATATGAAACGACTTAATCACAAACGCCACTACTAAGCCAGTTAAAGCTGTTTAAATCAGTTTTAAATTAAATCAGATAAACTAGGGTAGACCCCTGCGTGCTCCCCACGCCAACCCCCCGATGGAACCTTCTAAAAACATATGTTATGTTTTATTTATAATAAATGTTTAGGATTAATAATAACCTTAAAACTAAGATGGTAAATCATGTTAAATGTTCAAATCAAATTATTTCGTTTATTTTATAACAACAGTTATAATAAAGGTTAAAAGAACCAGTAAGGCTCAGGTGTACAGTTAATCAAAAACCTAACCAAAAAGTTACTCACTATCAATTACCGTATATTATCAATAAACATTCCCACTATATGTCTTATTTGTTTTTAATTAGGATGAAACATAGTTTTTTCTTATTTTTAAATTCCTTAACGCAAGTTTGTATTGGTTTGTGTGTGTTGAAACATGTGTTGGTTCAGTACAGGCCTAACTTAAGGGGGCGCTTCCCTGCCCGACAAATTGAATCTTATTCCCATAAGAGCAATGCTACAGAATAAGTCATTTTTTTTGGTTAATTCTTGGAATAAATTTAAAAATTTGGTTTCATTTTGAAGTACTGTCATATGCGGATGTTGATTGCCGAATACATTTTCAGAAACCGTTTTATTGTTTTCATAAACTTATGATATAAATAGTAAAAAATAGTAAACTTTATAAATTTTTTACTCAGTTGCAAAAAGAGATATTGCAAAAATCCTTAGCAATCAACACCCACAATCTATTTTACTTTAAGGAAAAAAATACAGCTTTCGTTTTTTAACAAAAACAGCACAAAAATATGCTTAATAGTGAAGGTATGTTTTGGTTATTTAATATTGAAATTGGTACCCAATATCGTAGTTTTGAATGTGGAGAGCCAAGCCTTAAAATATTATTTTTTACTAAAAGCTGGACATCCGAATCAACTGTATTAGCTGTTATTTAAAAATCATAATTTACTTCCACGATAGCAGCTGGATTAGTTTGTTTCTTATTATAAATAGCTGTTTTGTATAGTAATAATTTTTAAATTATTATTATTATTATTATTATTATTATTACTATAAACATCATTATTTACTTCCACAAAAGCAGCTGGATTAGTTTGTTTCTTATTATAAATAGCTGTTTTGTATTGTAATGGTTTTTAAATTATTATTATAAACATTATTATTATTATTATTACTATAAGCATCATTATTTACATCCAGGAAAGCAGCTGGATTAGTTTGTTTCTTATTATAAACACCTGTTTTGTATAGTAATGGTTTTTAAATTATTATTATAAACATTATTATTATTATTATTATTACTATAAACCTCATTATTTACTTCCACGAAAGCAGCTGGATTAGTTTGTTTCTTATTATAAACAGCTGTTTTGTATAGTAATGGTTTTTAAATTATTATTATAAACATTATTATTATTATTATTACTATAAACATCATTATTTACATCCAGGAAAGCAGCTGGATTAGTTTGTTTCTTATTATAAACAGCTGTTTTGTATAGTAATGGTTTTTAAATTATTATTATAAACATTATTATTATTATTATTACTATAAACATCATTATTTACTTCCACGAAAGCAGCTGAATTAGTTTGGTTCTTATTATAAACAGCAGTTTTGTATAGTAATGGTTTTTAAATTATTATTATAAACATTATTATTATTATTATTACTATAAACATCATTATTTACATCTAGGAAAGCAGCTGAATTAGTTTGTTTCTTATTATAAATAGCTGTTTTGTATAGTAATGGTTTTTAAATTATTATTATAAACATTATTATTATTATTATTACTATAAACATCATTATTTACATCCATTAAAGCAGGTGGATTAGTTTGTTTCTTATTATAAACAGCTGTTTTGTATAGAAATGTTTTTTAATCCGTTTCATGTTATTCTTGTGGGGAAAACCCGACCTTTGAAATTAGCTCACGCTATTAAGGATAAGAATTATTGACATCTAAAATCTTATTGCAAAACTTCGAAATGAGACATTTTTTTGACAACTCGAACATTAAATTTGGTCCAGAAATAAGGGGAGTTGTGTCCACAAAAAACTACTTCATGTATTATATATAAGAATATAACTAATTTGGGTTTTTCCGAAATCGTTTTATCTCCACTAACCGGTCAACTTGAATTTGAAATTGTATGCTAGATTACGTTTTGCTTTAGGTATTTTGACATATCAGTGAGTATGACACAAACAGCTGTATTTAAGAACAACCTTGGGCTACGCGTCCTACCACTTCTAGAACTTTGTGCTTAAAGACTGCTTCGATTTGGTATCGACAAAATTAAGAGAAACAACTAAAAATGTGTATTAAATTCGGTAAAAATTTTAATTTGCGTTTTCTTCCTAAATTTGTTTACGGGAAATGCAGTTTACGGGTAAAACTGATTTAATGTTCTAATAAATATTTTACACTTACACGTTTGTTACTTACACATTAGGCAGAAATAAATAGGGATAAGTTTTTCATACTGTCCTGATTTGATCTAAAAATCTTTTTGTCACACGTTTGCTACTTAAAAATGGGCACAGCGAGTCATTATATTATTTGTTGTTTTTTTAATACCTTTTTTTTAAATCATTGTATAAGTATCCAAGTCACAAATAGAATATAACAAATATTACCTTGTATCCGTCGTGTGACTTCGTTCAGCGTTCGTTTATGACGCGTTTCGAAACATATGTTTCATCATCATATATCTAATTAAAGTTACATAACATACAACACAAAAACACTCAACTCACAACACAATACACACAATTATGACATTTAATCCGGGTAGACATCTACTTAAGTTAATACTAATTATTTACCTTAAGTCCGTCTTGTGACTCCTTGTCGTTTAGTTTAAGACGACATGTTTCGGAGCCTTAACTCTATCATCTGGTCATCCCTCTGGTGAGTTCGTCGAACATTAAAAACATTAAAATTTTATAAACACACACATCTACTTAAGGTCACGGTCGAACGACTACTGACTGAATTCAATGTTTAGTTGATAGAGTCCGATATTCTTATCGCCAAATCATACAATATGTTGGACTGAAACAGTAACTGGTCGTTAAGCAATTGTTTGTCTAACTTAGGGTAGATATATGAATGCCATAGAAGAATATGAGATATATAAAGCCTTTAAACACAACGACAAACAATTGCTTAACGACCAATTACTGTTTCAGTCCAACATATTGTATGATTCGGCGATAAGAATATCGGACTCTATCAACTAAACATTGAATTCAGTCAGTAGTCGTTCGACCGTGACCTTAAGTAGACGTCTACCCGGATTAAATGTCATAATTGTGTGTATTGTGTTGTGAGTTGAGTGTTTTTGTGTTGTATGTTATGTAAATTTTATTAGATATCTGATGATGAAACATATGTTTCGAAACGCGTCATAAACGAACGCTGAACGAAGTCACACGACGGATACAAGGTAATATTTGTTATATCTTTTTTTAGTATAACAAAGGTAGTTATCTCCAATAACAGGTTAGTATGAGTGTTAAATTACATGTGAAAGTTCCTTCTTAGTACAGTAAAATTAGAACCAAACTGGGGAATCCAAAAAAAGAAAAAAAAACTACGTCTTGGACTTTGGACGCTTCGACAATTATCAACAAAATTAAGGGAAAACTAAAAATTTGTATGAAATTCGGTAAAAATTAGAATTTTAGTTTATTCTGAAATTGTTTAGGGGTAAATTGGAGATATTTTAGATCAATGGTTTTGGAGATATGGAGGGGGTTAAGTACTTTTTTCCCATAAAAGTACCACTGGAAAAACTATAGTGGATAACTGGAAAACGAAGCATTTCCGAACCTATGTTTATATGAACTTTTTTCAGTATTTTCACTAGTAGAACATGTCCTGAAATTTTATCCGTTTCTTCCAGAATCGGCCTGTATAAAGATAAGAATATCAAAAATGTATTCAAGAATTTTATGATTAGAATACACTCCGTAGTCTAAGTTATAGACCTACTTTTTATTAATAAGTTGGTTTAAATTACGTTTTTTGTAAAACAGTGCACCCAATAAACAACGTACTTTGAAATTTGATTGCGCTTGAAATTGATGGCGCCTTGTTTAGCTGTCACTGACCAATAAGGGCTTCCACAACCTAATTTTAAATCAGCTATGAAATACTGCTATGGCATGATAGTAGACGAGGGTCCCAACATGGGTTCTTACGGGCCTACATCTGAGATGCGTTGCTGAATCGAGCGGGTTCTCGTCTCGTTTTCGCATGCTGGATAGCCATTTTAAAATGTTTAGTAAAAATCACATTTTTATTGTAACATTACTTTTTTTACAAATTACACAAATACACATCAAACTTAGGTTAGCCATCAATGCCAAGCATCCTGTCCCACACCATCCCCACCCCCGCTCTCATCAGAAACTAGAGAAACCGCATCTCAGATGTAGTCCTCCTATAAGTATCTATGTTGGAACTATCAACGTGAGAACAAGACGAGAACGTGACGAGAAACCGCACAAGTCAGCAACTCATCTCAGATGTAGGCCGATATTAACCCATGTTGATATCACGGAATGGGATATCCACTCACAATCCGACCCACTATTTTGATATTTTACTTTAACTGTTGTATAAATGGCTTCCTTTTTTTGCGTTTTCATTTTGTCTGGTTTTAGTTGTAAACAATATGCTGTTGTAAACAGACCATCCGTTTGGTACATGTAGGAAACAAACGAATCAGCTTAGGCCCTTGTGTATTTTATTCGCTGAACGTACCATTCTGGTTATTCGTCATGCCTTGTATTATTCAAATTTTTAACTGCAATCACCATCCCTCAAGCGCACACAAGTACCGTTTTTAAATAAAACGTACGTTAAATATTTCTGAGAGAAAAAAAACAGTAGCGAAAGAGAATATATTTTAATATTTTAAATGTCAGAGGTGAAAAGGAGCTCTAAACGCACGCGTGCTGTAATATTGACACAGTTTATTCTAAACATACTGTTATAGCTTTTATAGTCCAAAACATAATTCATTGACTACGTTACTGTCTTGTTATGATTATATTTATAAACCTGAGTTTCTTTAAGTAACTGTAAAGGCAAACACACACAATCCACATGTCTACCCTGCGCCTAATGAAGCAGCTTGCCCTTAAAGCTTATCCGGTTTACAAACAAGTGGCGGTCCCGGACTGTCACAAGGTACCGTGTTGGGACTGTCACTCTTCATCCAAATAATTGGCGTCCAGTCCGTCGTAACTCGATTTCCTCCACCCCCGTACTCCACCCGCTGTGATTTCTACGGCTTTCCCTTCTACTGCCATTAGGTGATTTTATTTTTGTCTCTCCCGTTCCCCCCCCTCCTCGGGTCTTACAACCTATATTGATTTGTACACGCACCTACAAAACCAATCTGCAGTAATAGGGCTTGTAAGCGGGGGAGCAAACGAAATTATTATCTTTTTTTTACAAGAGGATCTTTTAAAGAAAATTTATTTCCGATTCCCTTGTTGCGTTTGAGAGTAATTTAGAAGGCGGAGATAAAAGAAGTCTGTGAAGTTGACAACGGGGTGTGGAAGGGATTTTCTTATAAAAATACGTTTGTCTTTATCTTTGACGTAAGCTAGTGAGTCGGTGTACGTTATTAAATTTAATTTAGAATTTATTTTAAAATGTCTATATATTAAAAAGATTATATGAAAAGATTTTGATGAATTTGTTAAACGTTCTAGACAATAATCGGCTGTTTTTGTCAAAATTTGTTTTGGACATAATTTAAAATTGTGACAAAATTGGTAACTTTTAGTTACCTACTTTATAGTTATTAAGTATGTCCGTCCTTGTGTGTCAGTTTAGTTCTTTCGTTTTGTCTGTATGGAGGCGTTTTTTTTTTTTTTTTTTTTTGTGGCTATTGTAGTGCAAAATGTGATGGTAATTTAAAATAAACGGTATCATTTAACTGACACAAACTTTCTCCCAACTTACTGTAGTCAAAATAATATTGTTTTTAATCATTTTATTTACTACTTTTTAGAACAAAACAAAAAAATAATATTCTACCTACGTCAATCTTATAAAAAAATTATTGTCCCAGGCGGGATTCGATCGCGCGACCTTTGAATTACTGGCCGTGCTCGCTACCGTTGTGCTACCATGTGCGGCCGCTTGCCGCGATGCTAGATTGACAACACAAACTTGTTTATTTTTAAACATTTCCCCATAATTATAAAACGCCGAAGTTTTGATAAAAGCGGGTGGTGTCATTTTGTTTGGCATCTTAAGCACTATAAATACTGAAAATTTGATCAAAATCGTTAGAGCCGTTTTTGAGAAATTTGCATTTTTGTCGTTTTTTGTGGGTTTTTAGGTGTAAATTACCCTTAAAAATTAAAAATTCCAAAAAATGAAAAAACGCCTGGAGATATTAGGGTTTAGTACCTACATACCAAATTTCATGAAAATCGGACCAATAGTGTCCTCTCTGGTCGTGTATACATACAGATAATTCAGATAGCACCAAAACAGATAATTCAACTGAAAATTCTAATTCGAACATTTTTACGAAAACAATACTTTCTCCATGTACTACGTATAGGGTGGAGAAAGTAAAAATATACGATTATAAGTTCTATTATTTTGAAGCCTTCATCTCAAATTGTACTCGCCCTGCAAATGAATTAGAGTGTATTAACAAAGTAGTCATTGGTATTAATCAGATCATGTGCTTTCTGGCACGTTATAAAGAACTACAAAGAGATAGTCCAGTAAACTGGTGTTCAAAAAGGGCTATAAGTGAAAAGTTCTGATGTAATTGTTTTTATTATGTTATTTTAGGGAGTCGAAGATGAATCTTAAGTTGTCCAAAAAACATTATTATTCGGCAAATTTTAGAAATCTACAAAACCCGTTTTCTTTAGGAGGTTTTTGATTTATAACTTGCAAAGTAAATAAATAATTCTGCCTCGCTCTATACGTTTACCCATTAAAAAAACTTTCTCACCCAACAAATAATGCAGTTTATATTTTCATAAAAGGTTTCTGGAAATTTGATTTATAATAACTGGAATATTTTATATGTAATTTTAGAAACTTTCAATAAACATTAAAAGAATTATGGATGGAATTACTACTAAAAGTTTAGATTTTTGGTATTTTCTTTACTGAATTAACATTAAAGATGGATGTCAGTTTTATATCAAACAATACACGAGAGTTTTTTTGTTTTAATTGTTTGGAAATAATTGTATTCGTTTTTTTAGGTGTGGAAGGCACCACTGTAAAATCATGAAACCTTTGCCCAAGATGGCGCGATTTGAATGTTGTGTTTCACTTTAACGTCAAATCAATTAATAATAAGTGTTTTATAAATACCTACCTATTTTATTGTACTGTTTTACATTACACAGTTCCCATATTTATCGACCACTGTTTACCATTTTGTTTTACCCATATAACCTATCAAAATTTATAGTGGTGCATTTACTTAGGTTCACAAGGGGATGGCTGACTACTTTGTGCATTCATCATTAGTTTTTACTTTCTCACTATGCTATAAAGAAAGTATAGTGATCGCAAAAAAAATCGATGTTGAGATTTTTGTGGAAATATCCGTTTTGGGACCCCCTGAGTCCAAAAAAGTGTTTTTTTTTACAAAATGTCTGTCTGTATGTCTGTATGTAGGTCTGTCTGTATGTATACAAAGCTAGAGAAAAAACTATTAGATCAATTTCGAACAAATGTGCACCAACCATGTCAATTAGGACTGTATAGATGCACGAAAAACGGTTTTGAAATTTTTTGAAAAACATCCCCCTTTTTGGCAAAAAAAACCCGCAAAAAATCAGTTATTATTTTTTTAGAAAAAAACAGCTCTAACGATTTTGATAAAATTTGGCTTATCTGTAGCCTTTAATGTACGCTACCATATGCAAAAAACAGCATCTTTCTAAAAATTCTCGTTTAGCTAATAATAATAAAATATTAACTGATTTTTGTGGATTTTTTGGCCATAAAGGGGTTGTTTTTCAAAAACTTTCAAAACTTTTTTTCGTGCATCCTTACAGACCTATTTGACGTGTTTGGTGCAAATTTGTTCGAAATCGATCGAGCCCAAAAAAGTGTTTTTTACAAAATGTCTGTATATCTGTCTGTGTGTCTGTATGTCTGTCTGTATGTCTGTATATATACAAAGCTAGAAAGAAAACTATGTGCAAAACGATTTCGAACAAATGTGCACCAAACACGTCAAATAGGTCTGTAAGGATGCACGAAAAAAGGTTTTGAAAGTTTTTGAAAAACAACCCCCTTTTTAGCCAAAAAAAGCCCAAAAAATAAGTCATTACTTTTTTATAAGAAACGGCTCTAACGATTTTGGCAAAATTTGGCTTATATGTAGCCCTTAATGTACCAAACCATATGCACAAAATTACATCTTTCTAAAAATTCTCCTTCAACTAATAATAATAATATTTATTAGTTACTCTCCTACATTAATGTATCCTCTCTCCTACTTCAATACAATTAATTATGAAGTGAATCTGTTTAATAATTTAAATATGTTTTTTGAGAAAGCATGTGTCAGTTTCTGTTACCGTTTATTTGTATTATGAAGAAAAGGTTTCTAAAAAATATTTTTTTTTTACATTTTGTAAAAATGACTGATTTGGCCAATTTTTCAACGCCTCTTTGCGCGGAAATCAAATGCCGTACAAAAAAAAATATAAGTTCATGAATTGTAAGGAATTTCCTGGTTTGTATCTTCTAGGATCACATTTTACGTAAAAAGCTTATTTTGCAAGTTATAAGCCGAAAAGCCGAAAAAAAGATTTGTAGTGTTTGTTTTATGATTTATTATATTTGCCAAACAAACATTTTGTTGGACAACTTATCGATTCCTGTTAAGCACACCAATAACATACAGTAATCCATTAAAAACAATTACACCAGATCATTATAACAAAATCATAAAAACAGTCGGTACAAACTTGCCTTTTACTAAACCGTGTGAATAATATCATTGTTTTCATATTGTGTACTTATGTTTCTGTCCCATTGATTTTTGGCTTTAGAGTTTTTTTTTTATGTAACAAGAAAATTAAAGAAACGTCAAACTTTTTTTTTTTTTTTTTTTTTTTTTTTTTTTTTTTTTCAACATGTTAGCCCACGGATTGGAAAATTTTATCAATAAATTAAATAGGTACAATACCTGCTTTTTTGTCTTATCGTATTAAAAGTTTTACCGTGACCGGTTAGCGTGATTAGGCCTAATCGATGTTTTTAATGTGTTTTTTGAGAAAGTGTTTTAATGTGTTTCGTGACGTGTTTTGTGATTTTTGTTTTGTGTATTAACTTTAATGTTTTGACGACCTCATGAAGGGAATTATTTATTTCTGTAATCTGAAGATGGGTACATAGGTTACCCGAAACCGCGGTAATCACATAGTGATTTTAGGATTGGATAAGACAAAAAAGCAGGTATTGTACCTATTTAATTTATTGATAAACGTCAAACACTTGTAAAGAAATACATTTTCTGTCTTGCCAAATATTATATTACAGAATTTACAACGGAAATGTGTGGAGATAAAAATACGCAGCAAGTGAGAGAAAGAACCGATTCTGAGAAAAGGGGAGGAAGTGATAAGGCGGGGAAAGAGATTAAATTACTGAAGCAAGACAATCTGGTAAATGTATTGATAGCTTTCTTGGAATTCGTTTTACGAATATATTTTTTAATATTGAACGCACGATGATCCTATTATTACACTGTTGGAGCCGTAACAAGGGAAATTGAAAATTAGTGATGTCGCAAAAGTGTTTAGTGGAAATTACAAAAAAGTGAAAAAGGTATTGAAAATATTTGTTGAAAATACAACGGTTAATAATTAACCGTTGATATTCTTTGGATATGTTCAATTATTGAACATATCCAAAAGAGATTTTCTTTATTTGAATTCGGCTAATTTTACGTGTACTCAACTGACATATCTATTATTTGGGCAGCTTCCTCTGTACTCTCTACATACCAGTCAAATTAGACAATAAAAGTCCGAAAAATTGTATACATATAACAGTTGATTCTGCAAATAAGTGTATAAAAATTGCTAAAAATATTAGCAAGGTAAAATGAATAACATTGAATCGTATTGTGTACAAAAATTCATCTTGAAGGAATGTTTTCGATAAAAAAATGTTGCCTGACTTATGTTGTGTGGCCCTAGCTCATTTGGGCTTGTGCTAAACTGGTCCGATGGTCAAAGGCATGTTTTATCGGTAGAGAAGGGTCGGGGTTAAACTGGTCCGACAGGCAGTAGGGTGTCGCCTCCACAGCGCAGAGTCTCCACAGCGCTGAGGGTAAATTAGTCTCAACAGTGCATAGGATAAATTAGTCTCTACAGCGCCTATGCTAAATTAGTCTCCACAGCGCCTATGGTAAATTAGTCTCCACAGCGCCAAGGGTAAATTAGTCTCTACAGCGCCGAGGCCATAAATTATCTAAGGGTCTGCTAAGTGATGCAGAAGTGACGAGGGATAATATCTTCTCTTTTAAAATGAATCTGTAATGGTTTTCATTGCAGACATGATACGCCACGAATTCTAAAGTAACATAATGAATTTATGAACTTTTTATGTAATTTTATCTCGTACTTTTGAGATGCTCGCAGTTGATCTTGAATGACTATGTAGAGCCAATTATGTATTACCAGAATGATTTGGTTTGACATTACAAATCAAGTCCAGTAATATAAAAAGCGACCTTCTGGCTTTTTTTTTATCGGTGAAGGAGTAAATATTTCTCATATTTTTATTAAACTTAAAATACAATGTTACTTTAGAATTCGAGGAGTATTAGGTTAGGTTAAGTTAGCTTAGGTAATGTCTGCAATTAAATGTATGCAAAATTTGCGTCATTCCTCGATTTGATTTGTAATGTTAAACCAAATCATTCTAGTAATATACTAGGTGAGCCAAAAAAACATGACTGTTTTTAAAATTAAATTGTTCGAGAACCAAAAATGCTTTATTATTGCAAATATAACTAAAATATTTACATGATTTTGCCATTTCATTTATGGAAGATTATGTCTCTCGAGTGACGTCTATTTACGTCTACACAGGCTTCCCATCTTTTCTGTAAACTTGAAGTTACTTTACGTAACATTGATCGAGGAATTGCAGCAACCTCGTTTCTTATGCACTGCTTAAGTTCAGCTATATCACGGGGCTTCGACACAAAAACTTTACTTTTCAGATATCCCCATAGCCAAAAGTCACAGACGGTCTGGGGACCGCGCAGACCACTGAACATCACCAAATCGTGAAATCAAGTGTCCCGGAAACAACTGGCGTAAAACCGTCATAGAGGGTCCTGCTGTATGGCAAGTGGCCCCATCCTGCTGAACCAGATATCTTGAGTGTCAATTCCTAAAAGACGTAACTGCGGCACCAAAAAGTCCCTAATCATTGCCACATATCGGGCTGAATTGACAGTGACAGTCCTTCCCTCATTGTCCTCAAAAAAATACGGCCCGATGATTCCAAACCGCGCCACTCCGCACCAAACAGTCACTTTCTCTGCATGAAGCGGGCGTTCATGAATTTCTTTTGGATTTTCGGCTGACCAGTACCGAAAATTTTGTTTGTTCACTTTACCTGATAATTCAAAGTGTGCTTCATCGGACATTATCAAAACTTGAAGTAGGTTTTCTTCATTCACAAGCTGTAATAATCTCTGGCATACGGTAATGCGTGGTACGAAGTCTATGTCTTTCAGTTTCTGTGTCATCGCTATTTTATAGGGGTGGAAATTCAAGTCACAATGTAAAATTCTACGCAGAGAAGTGTTGGATATTGCCAATGCAACAGATTGTTTGCGGGCCGAACGTTTAGGACTTTGCAGTACACTTGCGCGGACATTTTCAATGTTTTCTGGTGTTCGAACTGTTCGGGGCCTCCCACTTGGCTTTATTTTGAGAGCCGGAGCCGTATTCCGGAAGTTATTTACCCACTTCAAAATCGTATTTCGACAAGGAATGTCGCCATGACGACCAATGTTGAAGTAAGCACGAAATTGTCGTTGCGTAGCAACCACGGACTCGTTATTTTTGAAAAATGTTTCAATCACAAAAGCACGATGATGCACTTGCCAATGATGAACCATGGTAACTAACCTCAAAATGGCATTAACTAACCCACAATTGAACGCAACAATGAACTCTGTAAGAAATATAACAGCTGATCAATCGCCACATGAAAACAGTCAGGTTTTTATGGCTCACCTCGTATAAGTGGATCTACATAGTCATTTAAGATTAACTGTGAGCATCTCAAAAGTACGAGATAAAATTACATAAAAAGTACGTAAATTCATTATGTTACTTTAGAATTCGATGCGTATCACGCCATTGCCACAGTTCGTTGCTTTTGTGAATTCCAATTCAGCTGTCAAAACTGTCAGATTATGCCAGGTAGACCGCTCGGCGCTGTGGAGACGGATTCGGCAGTAGGCAGGTAGAGGCGGGATTCTCTGACAGGGTAACCCATCCCCAGTGGGTTTTTCCTAATCTCAGTCTACATTCTCTTGTTCTCTTACAGTCACATCGTAGTGTAGTACTTGTAGAAAAAACTTGAGCAACGTAGAAGAAGAAATCTTCCTCCTCTTCCGAAATGTGCTGCAAAGATCTTGGGTATTTTGAGAAGGGGACCGCCACTCTTATAAAATTTTATATAGAGTCAGGGAAACAAAAATTAACGAAACTGTTAATTAGTTTAAATATTAAAGTAATATAACACATATTACTTAATTTTACTGTTGTAAACATTTATAAGTTAGTAACATAAATTAAGTTAATTTATATAACAGAAATGCAAGCATTTAAAAAAAATAGCCTGAAGTTCTAACTTCTAGTCTTTAGTCACAGTATGTTTACCTGCATTCAACATTCATGGTGGTCCTCGTCCAAAATAGACCCGAGACCTAATTTCACCTATTCAATTTTTTGAAAGGTAATATTGCTCTAACTATGGGTAGAACTGTCTTTTTTTTATACTGTACCGTCGGGCCAGTTTAACCTCAGCCCTGGCGCTAACCGTCGGACCAGTTTAACCATTTCCCTCAGTTGGCAACAAACATTTTCTGTACGTATCTCAAGGCGTATTAAAGAAGGTGTGTGCATGCGCAGCTTCTCCCTCCACTCCAGCCTACCCGTGACGTAGAGTGCTACAGTCGGAGCTCCAGTCTAGACTCCTTTGCCGTATTTACCGCCCAAACCTGTACGACCTTCAAGCTTTTTTGATGTCATATCATGTTATTAATTATAGGCAACATAGTGTATTATTATAATAACATTTCTTGTAATTAATAACCATTAATTATAATGCCTTTTTGTGCCGTGTTTGGCTGCGGTAACTCAAACAAAAAAGACAGCTTTTTACGAGTAAGGTTTCATCGATTCCCAAGAAATGTTGATCTACGAAATAAAAAGCTACACTATCCCTGATTAACATAGGCTATAATTAATTTTAATACAAACATTTTGTATTTCAATATTTGTAAATTTAGTCGGAAAAAATCTTAGGTTAGACCTAAAATGATGAACCAACAAATGTATTTAGGCTACATTCATTACGACCGCGACCAATTGAATAAAATGACTGTTTGCTCCAATATTTCCATTAACAGCTCATTTCATACTTTGAAGCAATTATTTGTATTTTTAACTTTTAGGTTAGGTTTTTAATAAAGTATAGACCTGAGCCTTGATGGTTCTTTTAACCTTTATTATAACTGCTGTTATAAAATATACGAAAAATTTTATTTGAACATTTAACATATTTTCCATCTTAGCTTTGGGGTTATTAGGAATCCTAAACAATTATTATAAAGATAACATAAAATGATTATCTGTTAGAAGGTTCCAAAGAGGTTGGCGTGCGGAGCACGCAGGGGTTTCCCATATTTTTGTATATGTTTTATGTATAACTAAAAACTTGTGTAGTATTTTTCTAAAACCTTTACTTTTGAAACTTTGGTTTACGAAGTTGTTTTTTTTTTCTTCTTTTGAAACGGAAAAATAGTTAGAGAAATTTGTTTAAATATTTTGTTTACATGGCAATGTTCTCCATACTTTCCTGAACAATAAAATGTACACTTTACTTGAATAGGAAACATTCTAAGTGATAATGACAAGTGTACAAGCAGTAAAAAAGTGCCTGACGCTTAGACGGTTAAAACCTATATTTTTATAGTATTAAAATTGTTGTATATTCGAAGTGGACAGAATTTAAGCAGTAACTGAAATGCTGTTCTATGTTATTAAATAATTTTAAAGATTAACAAAAATAAAATATTGGTGGTACAAATTATTTTATTTATTTGATGTATAACTCTCTTTTTAAAAAATATGTAGCCCTAAAATATGCTAGGATACAATTACAATTTAAAAAAATAATTACAAAATTATTTTAGTACAGTAAAAAAAATTATTTGTTAGTAGTCAAATTTGCGATACATAAGTAATCCCGTGACAAAATTTTGACATAAGTAATCTAGGGTTAATAGTGAAATAAAACTCAATGTTTGTATTCACTACGACTTTTTATTTATCACCTAGACTACTATTTTTTTAATTATTTCATTGATAATTAGTTTATATTAATTTTTATTTATTATTTATCCTTGGGTAGGCTAACTAAACAATCACAATTTTAGATAATTCAATTTTTGAAAAATAAATTTAGTAGCTAATAGTAGGCCTAATAGTAGGCCTAGTAAACATAACAAAACCAATAAACTTTAAAAATCACCATCTTATTGATGGTAAAAGGTTTTATCTTATAGAGCTACTTAAATTTGTCAACTCTTTAAAAATTCATATTCATAAACTAAACAAAATTTACCTGTTCACAACAATGTGAATAATAAATAGGCTAACGAAGAGAAATGAGAACTAATAACAAATTAGATTAGCGTACATTCAATCGCCACAAGAAGCTTACTATGGTTCTGATTACAATCTTATTATGTAGGCCAGCTATAACTTTCATTAAAAAAATTGATGTCAGTATTTACTACATTTTATTCTCTACATTTCTATGTCTTTGAATGCCTCCCGAAAGTAATAGTAAACAACTTCCTCACTTAGGGTAGTTTTTATGTCATTCGAACCCGTATATTAGATTTAGGTTTGTTTAAAAATTATACGCCTAGAAATATTTGACCATGGACATAGATCATTTTAATGCTCACTTTATTGCCTTTCCATCGATACTAAAAATATAATTTTTAGACAACCATAAAGTATTTAATTCGCAGTTTGAGCAAAAGCTTACAATTGGGCTCGGAACTGCTGGTTCAGTGTGTGTAGCACGTGACGTTGCTGCGCGGGCCAGAAGAGTTCACGCTCCTCGATGCACACACCTTCTTTAATACGCCTTGGACGTATCTCTGTCCTAAAAATTGGGCTGAAGTGTGGATGACGTGTAGCCTGAAGGGCGTCAGGTGAAGCTTCTGTCTCGGCCCTAAAAAGAAGCGTGCGTGTTGCAGGTTTGTGAACTCTTTGATTTCAGTTTTCATTCGTGTTTTGCTTCGAAAAATTTTTGTTTTAGTTTTGTTTTTTGTTTTGTTATTTTTATGCATCATCAGATTGTTATTCGAATCGCGCAGATCAGTTTTGTGTTCCCTATATCTTGCAGGACATTTTCTTTCCGAGTTTTGTATCACTTGGTTTTTTCAGAGTTAGTTTTAGTTTGCTTTCCTTTAGTTTGTTTCAGTATTAGGACCGTTTTACCAGTTCGCCTTCCTGATTTTTTGAATTTAATTTTAGTAATTATTTCGTTTTTATTTTGAAAAAAATATTTTGTTCTTTTAATTTTAGTTACTGCGTTAATTTATTCAAGTTTTTGTTTAGCTTTTATCAAACAAACCAAAATCTAACACAATTTATTGAAGAATACAAATCTACTTTTGTATCAGAAGTTGAACAGTATCATTATTAAAACTGTATAAATGCATTATCTCAACTGAAATTGTAAAACCATCACAGTAATATAATTATTATTTGAAATAATTCCACGAAATTAAAACGTACTCCGAGAGAACAAGTCGGATCTTAAATTATACTTTAAAACTTTGAGAACTATTCAAATCAAAACAATCCTTATGCGATAAAGTTTTACAGAAGTGGAAAAGTTTAAATTTATGTTTTTACATTTCGATTCCGATTCAAGCCTTTAACGATTTCCAACAACGGCAATGAAACTCCGGTTACATCGGTCGCAAATAAAAGTATATTCTCTTCGAAGTACATTTTCCGATTAGTTACGCTTCGAGATTGTATGGCTGCCATTTAGAAACTACCGTTAAACTTGGCAGACATTTCGGGTGGTTAGGTTGGTAGAGTTTCAGTTTAAGGGAAATTTTACCTGTAAGATTTCTACCTCGCAAGTCTGCATTGGGTTATTTCTAAGGCAGTATTCTTGGGATTTACTTTATAGTTGAGGACTTTGAATTTTAAGGTTCCATATGTTATTATAATGTTTTATTGGTTTTTTAAGTTCTAGGATAGGGACGTATTTTGAATCTAATATGTACATAAATCACAAAGCCTTTTTATCTGTCTGATAGTTAATAACTCAAAGCTATTGAACAGATTAACGTATGAAAGTACTTTATCTGGAATTAATAGAGTTAAATTTGATCAATGTCGATTTTAATATTTCCAAGTTTTATAGATATATGACCATAGTATCAATTATCTGTCATATAAATTAACAAATGTAACACATATTTTGCTAAAAACGCGGGTCTCGATTAGATGTACTCGACTGATCACAAGATATGATGAAATAAGTGCCAAATTTCACATCTCTTTAAATTCAAAGAAAGTAAAGTAATAGATATTTATTGTTTTAGGGATTTTTATAACCGTTTTCATACCTCAAACGCACATAATTAACATTCAAGAGCTCTAATGTCTTTGTACGTACATCATACTAGGATAATCCTCTGCGTGCTGCGCGGGCCAACCCCGTTGGAACCTTCTATACACATAATCATGTTATGCTTTCTTTATAATAAAGGTGTATGATTAATAAAACCCTAAAGCTAAGGTGGTAAGTAATTTTAAATGTTCAAATCAAATTATTTCTTATATTTATTTCGTTTATATTAGCAGTTATAACAAAGGTTAACACGTTAATAACAACCTGACCTAAAAGTTAGAAATACAAAAAATAGTTGCTTTAAAGTTTGAAATCAGGTGTTAATGGAAATATTAGAGCAAACAGCTCTTTTACCTGTTATTTTGTTCAATTGATTGCTGTGGTAATTCATCAGTCTAGGCCTAACCCAGGATTTTTTTCCGACTAAATTTATAAATAAATATTGAAATAAAAAATGTGTTATCAAAATTTATTATAGCCTATGTTACTCAGGAATAGTGAAACATTTTATTAGTAAAACTATTTTTTCAATCGGTTCAGTATTTCCAGAGATTATGCCCCCTACATACAAACAAAGAAACAAATTTTACTTCTTTATAATTTATTAGTGTAGATAATTACAGATTAGAACAACCTATTAAGCAAAATGTTTTATTGTGGTTATTTTCGTCTTGATTAAATTCGTATTTAAAAAACTTAATTTAAACAAAAATGTAAACGAATCTTGTTAATGTATACGAGGCACACTTGTTGAGGTAACATTCAATCGGTTCAATAGTTCCCAAGATGACTCCCTACATTTAAACAAACAAATTTTACCTCTTTATAATCAGTAGGGCCTATAGATAAGAAACTATTCTCTAAATTACAAGTAAAAACATGGACCTCGACCGGGATTCGAACCCAGGACATTTACCATTCCGTGGTAACGCTCTGCCAACTGAGCCACCATGATGGGTCGCCGGAATACTACCCCCCGGAAAACTACCCCCCCAAGCAGGTTCCTACGTCATTTTGACGTCAGAGATCGGGGGGGCAGTTTTCCAGTCACGCACACTCAAGTTTCGATATAATTAGAATAAAAAAAAAACTAGGACTAACCTAAACTGTTTAGTCACAGTATGTTGCCGATAACAGTATAATTGTAGGAAGCTGCTCGGGGGGTAGTTTTCCGGGGGGTAGTATTCCGCATCCCCACCATGATCGTACCAGATATTGATTCATTTTATCTCACTTGTTCGGTCTACTGCATTTTTTAAACTAATCTACTCAATACCTCTTATAAAACCACATTGAAAACAATCTTAATTCTATTTGCTGCTTACGGTTGGAAGAGCGTTACCCAGGAATGGTAAAGGTTCTGAGTTCCAATTCCCCGGTATTGGTCCATGTTTTTTCACTTGTAATTTATTTCAATTAAACCTTGCTGGGGAAGTGTGCAAGCAGAAAAATTATTACAAGTCAAAAATGACAAACTATTCTCATTGTAAAGGAATTCTGGGAATAGAGGGTGTGAGATTTAGGTAATTTACTACATTTTAAACCCTTAAATGTAAATAATCGAAATATTGTTTTGCAGATAACAAATTCTTGTACTAGTTAATCACTATCCCAGATTCGGACCAACCAGTCTGGGGATAGCCAACACACATTTATATAGAGTAGGTTCCTCAATCACATCTGCCTTCAAATTTTCTTTACAGACAAAATATTAAACCGTTCTCCGACTTTTCACACACCCTGTATATTGTAATACAATCGAACCGGTTTCGGTAAAGTTCTTAAAGGTTACTTCGGCAGATTAAGTTTAAATATTATATATCCATACAATAACTATGTTTATATTAAATGTAAACCATTTATATGAATATTGGCTAAGCTTAACACAAAAATTAGTAAAGATGTTAAAATTGCTGACTTAATCAAATGTTTTATTTTATTGGTGTGTACATTTTTAATTAATACATTAAAAAATTACAAGTTGTCTAAAAATTGGATTTTGAAAGGTTGAAAATTTTTAATAATATTCGTCCAGTACTCACAGATGCTTTGACACAGTGCAATACATTTTATAATATCTTAAAGTTTATATTTCTAGAACGGAGCTCACAACTCAGTTGCAATAGTACTGTATATTGCTTCGTTAAATATCCACGTATTATCTTGGCAATATAATTAACATATAAAACTCATTAACGTATATTAACAACTTTACCCGTTATCCAGTTACTTTTCCGACGTTTAATTAATTGAAAATACAATTAATTTTCAATTATGGGCAACAATTTCTCGAGTCAGTAGAGGGAAAGGCGGGTGCAAGCCGCCATTTTGTTTTATGACGTCATAGGGGGAGGGGTGGGTAATTAGTGACGTGGGTAATTAGTGACGCGGGTAGTGACGTGGGTAATTAGTGACGTCAGAACTATGACGTGGGATAGTGACATCAGAACTATGACGTTAGAACTATGACGGCAGAACTATGACGTGGGATAGTGACATCAGAACTATGACGTTAAGTTCTGATGTTGGAGGCTGTGTTTTTGTAAAAAAAAAGTTTAACCGGGTTACTTTGAAGATGTAAAAAAAATATGGTACCCCGATGCAATCATTGCATCGGGGTACCATATTTTTTTTTTACGAAGCGATCGAAAGCTTAAAGTAGACGGTATATTATATTCAAGTATTTAAGGTCAAGAATAGTTGTATATTCAACGCGCGGTCCTACAATTGCAACTTTTGTCTTCGACTCGTTTCGACATTCAAACGTCCACCTATATTTTTTAAAGTGCGAAGACACTAGGTTATTTATGGATTCGTTGTTGAAAATATGATAGAAAGAAGTTCTATTCAAAGAAGCCTTCTCATAAGAAAACCTTCTCAAAGACACTACAATCAGAACTGCATGCAAAACAATTTTGTTTAACTAGACAGTGTCCCACATAGAAATCGATAATGACCTACCAGAAGGTTGTACTAAACAACATTCTACAACGTGACTCAGATCTGAATGCAAAAACAAGGTTCTTTTTTGGCTAGACATCAAGTTATATAATGATGCCAAGGTCGTCTCTATATGAAACGTTACCATGCAAATGTTTTAACTGAAAGAAACCGGTTATAAAGCAAGTAAATAGTCTCTGTTGTTTTTTATGTAAATCCTATACCACGCATTTTAATTGTTGAATCTTTTGCTTACAAAAATTTACATAGGTAGTTTAATAAAAAAAACTTGTTTAATTCCTTCAATTGATGTATAATTGTGATTAATATATTCATGTTGTACGAGTTTAAATTTGAACTAAAATTTGTATGTGTTTTTTGAATACTATAGTAAAAACAAAGTTCTGAGTTCATATAATTTTGTCAGAAGTATTTTAACCATGTGCTTCGGAGGGAGGGTAAATTGAGGTCAAGGTCATTTTGAAGATTTAAAAAAAATATGGTACCCCGAGGCAATCGTAAACGATTGCATCGGGGTACCATATTTTTTTTACGAAGCGATCGAAAGCTTAAAGTAGATGGTATATTATAGACAAGTATTTACTAGGCAATAATATACCATGCGACTTGTAGCGTATCACTTCCGGTTTTTAAAAAAACCGTTATATTGCTCACCGGAAAGGAAGTAAATTGGGATAAGAACTTGTGATATTGTAGAAGGTTTAAAAAACTGCAGTTACATTATAAAAAAAAGTTATTTCTGTAACCACAGAAGATCTCCGTTCTGTTCTTTAACTAGCAAATACCAATTTTCGTTTGGATTTTTCCGTTCCATATCGGTCGGTAAAAACAAACGAAGATAGGTGATTCGCCCGCTAAATTCAGTGAACGAAATTATCGCATGTCGGTCAAAATATGATTCAAGCCTGTACTCTCTGTTCGGTATCATGTTTCTTTTATTGAATTTAATAGCCCCCGTTAGATTTTGAGGGCTTGTTTGTACGCCGCGTGACATACAAATGTGTGGATCAGTTTGTATGCCGCACGACAACAAAATTTCTCGATCCGTTTGTATCCCAAGTGACATAAAAATTTCCTGATCCGTCTGTGTACCGATGTCTGAACTCATACGGACATCGGTCTGTGTTCCAAAAGATTGTTGGTTTAAAATTGATTTTAATTTTGAGCGCGAGTCTGTTTGTTTTTTACAATCTTTCCCAACGTGTTTTGAACAAAACTGATACCCTGTTTTAATTTTTTCCCCGCATCTTAAATTTTTCCTCGCGCCTTTTTTTATTATATAACTGCAGGATCTTTTAAACCGGTTGGATGCGGATAAAGTAGAAGGATTGAGAGGTGTAGATGATGAAGATTGCCTCACTGCATGCGGAACCGCAAAAACAAAATCGGTACCTGAAAAAAAAAAAATTTGTTAACAATAAAATCTTCTATTAAACAGATTTAAGAAAAAAAAACACAATTTCTCAAGAAAAAAGCTACGCTTGTAGGTAAAGGATATATATAAGAATTTTAAAGAAGAAAATGTGTTAATAATATATATATATATATATATATAAAATTAAAAACAAACCATCATCAGAATGCCGAGGTGATCTCGGAGGTGAAACTGCCACCGTGTTGCTAGTGATTTGTTGCAACAGTTGTTCAAATTCCTCCTCACTATAAACATGACCTTCAGCAAAGTTCACTGAAGGTGTCGGCAGCTCATACCCCTCCATAGAATCGTCAGAATCGTCATAAATAAATTCAGCAGAACAGATTTTCTTGTTGAAAGACATTTCTAATGTAGACTACTAGTTCCGTTAAGTAACTTTGCAGAATAAAATGCAGATAGGATGGTCCCCCTTATATACAGTACTGCATAGTAGGAGAGGGAAGACCCCACCCATTCCAGGTGAGTATATATACAAGACCACTTTTGTCATGAAAACCACTTTA
>JAGFPH010014727.1:3350-16939 GCA_018207615.1 Philaenus spumarius | reverse complement strand
TTTCTTCAAAACTACCTCACGGTTTGGAATGAAATTTAGTATGTAGCTTCCTCTAGGGCCATAGGTGCTCACTAAGAAAAGGTTTAAAACAAAATCGAAATTTTAGGGGGGGGTTTGGGGGGGACCGAAGTTACTAAATCACGATCATTTGTCGCATTTATTTCACCATAATAATTATGCAATAGCGAAGGATTGCCGGGTCAGCTAGTGTATGTATAATTTGTAAAGATTATCGAAGTACTTCAAAATGAATAACTTTCAATTTCAAAATGTAATTCAGTTGAATTTTCAGAACAGACAACGTAACTAGCTATATCGTTAGTGGACATTGAAAAGGTTCAATTCATGACGTCATCTTCACCCAACCGTAAATACGTTTACAAAGAAGATCCGTTACTTGTTTGTATTTGCGTTTGCACGTTCACATGCGTGTGTTACAAAGGTGAACTATACAGCCGACTTAGCCAATAACTGTGCTCTGTGCCTTGATTGGAATGTGAAGGTGATCCCACCATAAACGCGGAATTTCCATGTGTTTATCGCTGATGGCGTGTTCTGATAAATCGAATCAAGTTGTGAGAAAGAAAATTAACTTAAAAGGTACGGAATGTATTAGTTTATGAGAATAAAATGTTTTTTCCGTACGATCGCCAATTGTTGATTACCACATTAAAAGCAACATACTTTTAGTATACTTAAAGCTTTAAACTTTAATTTATTTTGTTTTATCTCGGTCATAAATTAGCAAAACGTTATCAAATTTATTAACACAATAGCTAGGCGAAACTGGAGACGAAAATGCCAATCAATCCTGCAAGCGTTTTTTTGCCCAAAATTTCAAATTGGTATGACGGGTTTTCCATCCATATTTTTTGGAAATATCTTTAAAACTACATATCAAAATATATCTCTCCCTATTATGTAAACAAATTCCTGTCATTCGCGAAAAAAACACTGACTCTTCTGCGCATGCGTCACGAATCGGGGCATTGTTATCACTCCTCACCTTAACTCGATCAAAGTGCCTCTGTGGTAACAAATCATTTCATAACAGTACACAATATCTGTTTGCCTTTGCTTCACCGCGATTCGGCGAGGGGCAGTAACGGAGCCCTCCAGTATGAATTAAAAAATAATTTCGATATCCATTCATGAAAGTCATTTAAACGATTCCCACACGATAACCATAAAATATAATTTAGTATGCGATGGGTCAGTAGCAATATAAATTTGTTAAAATTCACCTTAAAACTTGTATCCGTTTCTGAGAAATCTGACTGTGACACACAGACAGTGAACCTATTTGGGTTTTACTTTTTTTCTTTAAAGAGCGGAACCCTTTAGTTACAATGATCGAAAAATTGTGAACATTATAAACGTGTAGAAACGTTGTTTACATCTCTCCTTTTAATTGTATATACAGGCAAATATTTACGCACTACTCAACACCGTTAATCCAACACTCATCCACCATATTTTCGACGCCAACTTTAAATTTTTACATTCAACACCGGAAACATTAATTGAAATCAGAGTTAACTATACACGTTTTATTACAATCGTTTGACCATAAGTGCCAATTTACAAGATTCGCTTACATTGTTAATAAGAAAACATATGTTGTTATACGTAGAACAACATATTATTTGCCTCTTAGGAATCTTTAACCAACTCCAATCACAAATACTTGTAGTTATAGTATCAAAAACCTATCGAATACTTAAAAACGTTTCAGTACTTAAAAAGGAAATCAACTAAACATAAAAATAATTCGACCACGCAGCTGAACCGCTAACGTGAGTTGAGCAAATTTCCAAAATTAAGTTTATAGGCCTATGTTTTAGGGTTTCAATAAACAATTTGGAAAATAGGTCTATTCACGACGGTGCTGAATAACTGCAAAACGGTTCGCACGCCATTCCGCATATTGGGAGTATCTTCAATACACAAAGCATTGCGAGCTTCGCTCGCCATTCCGAATATTGGGAGTGTCTTCAGCACACAAAGCATTGCGTGCTTCGCACGCCAACCCCCGTTTTGGAAGTATCTTCAATACACAAAGCATTGCGTGCTTCGCACGCCAACCCCACGGTAGAATCCACCGCATGGCTTTGAACTGGGTACTTCTATGGTATTTTACGTTTTGATCGATTTTTGGGGAACCAAGCGAGCTATAAGGTCGCGTAAAAAATCAAAATGTGCAGAATAACACCCTGCATGTATATTTGTAGGAAAAACTCAAAAATAAATACATTCTCGTAGGAAAAATCTCAAATATTTTACTTGCGGTCAAAAACGTGTTTCCGGTTGTCGGATTTATTGGCTAACGAATTCGTCCGAGCGACTTAGAAAACCAACGTGTGTAAAAAATCGGACTTAAAATTTGGTTCGTTATAGTGCGAACACGTATATACAACTAGCTGCCCGATCCAGCTTTGCACGGATAGACAAATTAAAGTTAAATGTATATTAACAAAAAAAATATATTACACTATGTATTTCTTATGGGGATTTTTAGTAACTTTGACGCCACCCGAACTCCAATAAAATTTAGAATTTTTTGAAAACCTTTCTTAGCGGGCACTCAGGGCCCTAGAGGAAGCTACTACCAAATTTCATTCAAATCCGTTCGGTGGTTTTTTTTAGTAACTTTGACCTCCCCCAAACCTACTCTAAAATTTCGAATTTTTTCTTTCGCGAAAACCTTTCTTAGCGATCACTTAAGGCCCTAGAGGAAGCTACATACCAAATTTCATTCCAATCCGTTAGATGGTTTTTGAGATTTCGTGATGAGTCGGTGAGTGGTATTTGGATTATACGAGTATATTATATAGATTTGTAATGACACCATAAAACGTATTCCGAGTACCATGATCGGTGCTCTTTTACCCCTCGAACTTAGGTCTCACCATAAGAACCACTGCAATGTTCATTATGTCCTTTTGGAATTCGCTAATAATAAAAGGTAGCCAAGTGCGAAGTAAACGAGCGACAATGATTCTAAACGCAACAATAAGCGACGGCTTAACAATTATTCATGAGGCAGCGGCAGTGGGCTACCGGCGGGATCAGGGATTCATATCACGTTGACAATTCACACAACATTTTATCTCTCATCGTGTGCACGTTTACATCTAATTACATGAGTAACGTACACTTCTGCTCAGAGCTACGTGTTCAAAACAGATCTGTGTAATTTGATATTAAAGGGAATTTGTATTGTACTGATTGCGACTTTGTTTGAAGTGTGTTAGCGGTTCTGCTGGGCAGTCGTATTATTTTATATCTGTATGTAAATAAACGGTACCAGGAACAGCAACATACTTTCTCACAAACATATTAAAAGTATTAAACAGTTTCACTGTGACTTGTAGGGTGGGGTAGGAGAGGTGATTTTTTATTACTTTCTCCACCCTATACGTAGTATATGGAGAAAGTATTGTTTTCGTAAAAATGTTCGAATTTGAATTTTCAGTTGAATTATCAGTTTTGGTGCTCCCAGAACCCCAAAAAATAGTTTAGTGCAATTATCTGTGTTGGTGCTCCCTGAACCCAAAAATATTTTTAGTGGAATTTTTTGTTTTGGTGCTCCCTGAACCCAAAAAATTGTTTTTAGAGTGGCGTCTGTCTGTCAGTCTGTCTGTATGTATACACGACCAGAGAGGACACTTTTGGTCCGATTTTCATGAAATTTGGTATGTAGGTACTAAACCCTAATATCTCCAGGCGTTTTTTCATTTTTTGGAATTTTTAATTTTTAAGGGTAATTTACTCCTAAAAACCCATAAAAACGACAAAAATGCAAATTTCTCAAAAACGACTAACGATTTTGATCAAATTTTCAGTAATTATAGTGCTTAAGATGCCAAACAAAATGACACCACCAGCTTTTATCAAAACTTCGGCGTTTTATAACTATGGGGAAATGTTTAAAAATAAACAAGTTTGTGTTGTCAATCTAGCATCGCGGCAGCGGCCGCACGGGATAGCACCACGGTAGCGAGCACGGCCAGTAATTCAAAGGTCGCGCGATCGAATCCCGCCTGGAACAATAACTTTTTTATACGGTTGACGTAGGTAGAATATTATATTTTGTTTTGTTCTAAAAAGTAGGAAATAAAATGATTAAAAACAATATTATTTTTACTACAGTAAGTTGGGAGAAAGTTGGTGTCAGTTAACTGATACCGTTTATTTAAGTTGGACATTAACTAATATATGTTATTATTATTATCTAGAGAGAAAACTATTCGATCGATATCGAACAAATTTGCAAAAAACACGTCAATTAGGTCTTTATAGATGAACAAAAAAAGGTGTTGAAAAATTTTGATAAACAACCCCCTTTATGGCCAAAAAATCCCCAAAAATCAGTTATTATTATTATTATTATTATTATTAGCTAAACGAGAATTTTTAGAAAGATGCTGTTTTTTGCATATGGTAGGGCACATTAAAGGCTACAAATAAGCCAAATTTTTTCAAAATTGTTAAACGGTTTTTTTATAAAAATATAATAACTGATTTTTTGGGGGTTTTTTGGCCAAAAAGGGGGTTGCTTTTCAAAATTATTCAAAACCCTTTTTCGTGCATCTATACAGGCCTATTTGACATGTTTGGTGCAAATTTGGTTGAAATCGATTAAATAGTTTTCTCTCCAGCTTTGTATACATACAGACATACAGACAGACATTTTGTAAAAAAACACACTTTTTTGGACTCAGGGGGTCCCAAAACGGATATTCCCACAAAAATCTCAACATCGATTTTTTTGCGATCACTATACTTTCTCTATACTATAGTATAGTGAGAAAGTAAAATTAAGGTCAACTATTAACAAAGAACTTGACTCAGTTCTTGCCCGGCGGCGTAAGAAGTTTTAACTCAACAAACAGACCACACGAATTCAGTAAATTTCCATTTTAATCTTCAAGACATTACGGTTCAATTCAGAAAGACTTCTTCGTACCATCACTTTTTTTTACGCTTCTCAATGATCTATTCAACTCGACACTTGCTTTCCCGACCGTTAAACTCTCTCGTTTTAATTGCGCTGAATCTGTGGAAAATTGAAAACATCCGATTATCAAATTATTCAATTCCCCGGCACAAATTGATTTGACATGACAAGACTTGTCCGTTCACTTGTGGTTTTTAAAACCATAGACGAGGTATTGTTCACAGTTTGTTACAAAGGGGACGTGTAAAATAGAAAGGGAGAAATTGCGTTTTAATCGGTTTATGGTTAGTTTATTTTTTGTTCGATCCTCTTAAAATTGCAATCAGGGTTCGACCTGAAGTTGCCGAGATGTTTTGAATGATAAATAATTCGACCGCGCAGCTGAACCGTTGACGTGAGTTGAGCAAATTTCCAAAATTAAGTTTATAGGCCTATGTTTTAGGGTTTCAACCGACAATTTGGTGAATAGCTCTATTCACGACGGTGCTGAATAGCTCCAAAATGGTTCGCACGCCATTCTGCATATTGTGAGTATCTTCAATGCACAATGCATTGCGTGCTTCGCACGCCAACCCCACGGTAGAATCCACCACATGGGTTTGAACCGGGAACTTCTATGGTATTTTACGTTTCGATCGATTTTGGGGGAACCGAGCGAGCTATAAAACCGCGTAAAAAAACAAAACGTGCAGAATAACATCCTACATTTATATTTGTATAAAAAAAACTCGAAAACAAATTCATTCTCGTAGGAAAAATCTCAAAAAATTGTTACTTCCGGTCAAAAAAACTTGCTTCCGATTGTTGGATTTTTTTGCTTACGAACTCGTCCGAGCGAAGTAGACAACCAACATGTGTACCAAATTTGAACCGAATCGGTCTTAAAATGCGGCCGCTAGAGTGCGAACTCATATATACATAATATATACGTATGATTTTTAAGGACACCCCAAAACGTGTTCTAGGGACCATGATCGGTGCTCATTTGATACTCCCGACCTTGGGTCTTACCATAAGGGCGACTGCGATAGCTCATTTTTCCTATGGAAATTCGCTAAAAAGGTGGAAACTAGATAAAAAGATATGTTGTGAAGATAGTAAGAAACAGTATCAGGTTTCCGATCCTTAGAAACCCAAATCTATCGCTCTTTTACGTCATGTTTTTCCCCAAAAATCTTTCACTTTTCGTATTTCCGTCAGGTCGGCTTCCAACTCGTTTCAATCTTGCGATACAAAATCCTCTAACGTGGACGGATTTCGAATTTTTCCGTACGGAAACTTTAACACTGAACCAATAAAACCTTGGCTCTTCTTGCACCTGATCAGATGTGAAGCCTACATGTACGTCTGGCTTGTTGGACTCCGGTGGACATCCTGCAATGTCCGACACGATCGCTACAGTACAACGGTTTCGTGCTTTAATTAGTACCGGCAAACACATACGGTTAATTTATGGTCATGTTGGTAGGCCTTGAAGTATTGCCAGTGTTGGCACCACCGGGTGTCAGCGTCGGGTGATACCGAGTTGAAACTAATTACAAAAATTTCACTTTCTTCGTGTAAACGTGAGAAGGGGATGGTATCGCGTCTGGTTTAATTTATTTTGTTTTTCTTTTTAATTGCATTCCTTCATTTGTTTTTAGATTTTAGACATTTACAACATTTTTTATGTAGAATTAATCTCCCGTATGTGGGTGCAAGATGTTTTATTGCTCAACCGAAATCCTTATATTCCAAGCTAGAAGAATATAATGTTTCCCTTCAAATTTTGATAATAAGGGTGATGAGAGTGATAAGAATGAATCACACAATTTTACGGGCTGGTAAATAAAGACGATAGTGCAAAATCAATAATGTCTTATTTGTTCAGACTAATTGCAGAACAGTCAATAGTTTAATTAATAATAATAATTCGACCACGCAGCTGGACCGCTGACGTAAGTTCAGCAAATTTCCAAAATTAAGTTTATAGGCCTATGTTTTAGGGTTTCAACCAACAATTTGGGAAATAGGTCTACTCACGAAGGCGTTGAAAAGCTGTCCGTGTGTACGCAATTAATTAGTAGAATTTGTGTGCGCCTAGTGGCCTCGCGAGTTTGCACCACTTGGCTTCGAACCGGGTACATTTATGGTATTTTACGTTTTGGTCGATTTTGAGGAAATCAAGCGAGCCATAAGGTCGCGTAAAAAAACAAAATGTGCAGAATAACATCCTACATTTATATTGTTAGAAAAAAACTTTAAACAAATTTCATTCTCGTAGTAAAAATCTCAAAAATAGTTACTTCCGGTCAAAAAACGTACTTCCGGTTGTTGGATTTTTTTGGCTAACGAACTCGTCTGAGCGATATAGACAACCAACATGTGTACCAAATTGGAACCAAATCGGACTTAAAATGCGGCCGCTAGAGTGCGAACACATATTAAAATGCATATATATACATATTTGTATATATACATATACATTTGAATTTTAATGACACCCCAAAACGTGTTCTAGGGACCATGATCGGTGCTCATTTGCTACTCCCGACCTTGGGTCTCACCATAAGGGCCACTGCAATAGCTCATTTTTCCTATGGAAATTCGCTAATAACTGAAGTCAGCAGTTTACGAAATAAATACCCTAAACACTAGTCTCCTCCGACTTGAAGATCACCCGTCTCCAACCAGTTTGTTGCGTACCCGGATCACGTAATTAATTTTACATACTGACGTAACGTTGCGGCACTTCTTCAGTTTCGTAACTTCCACATTCCATCTTCAGGTGGATTAACGTAACCAATCCAAATGCTTAAAACTGGTATTTAAAGCTCGGATTTACATTTTTGTTTTAAGTCGCCTCTGTGCGGACTTGTGTAACATGGTAACGTCAACTTTCTGTGTTTGTGAGTCACAGTTTAATTTAATATTTCCTGTTTCTCTAAATCGAGGAGAACTCACTCCGACCAGCGTGTTCGGTTATATTTAGTACAAAAATCAAAACGTCCGACAACGTCTTAAGCGAATAAATATTGAGCTTGACTTGTGAGAAGACAACTTGATGAAATAAAACTTCCATACAATTCTCACAACTCGTACGTTTACTAACTTGAACGCGTTTCGACGACAATATCGCCATCTTCAGTAATACACGAGCGACGGTATAGTTGGTTATAGTTTGATTATTGTACCACTGAAGATGGCGACATTGTCGTTGAAACGCGTTTAAGTTAGTCAACGTATTAGTTATGAGATTTTGTGTTCATGTTTTATTCCATGATGTCTTGTACAATACCGGTATTCAAAAAATATGCATACCTATATTTTGTCATTTTAAGACATTTTCTCAAAATTAGGACAAATTGAAAATATGTACTCTCTCTCTCAAAAAAAGTTCAAATCAGAAAAGTTGTTTATCCGTACTATTTAAGTTTTTACTAACGTGTATTACAATAGTGTAGTAAAGATGTAAAATAAAATAAATCATAGTTTAGATTTGTAACAACCAAACTTCTTACCCAGTTTGCATTACATCCACACAGAAGAAAATAGATGTGATACTGGTGTTTATATTGCCCTTACTTTAGGAGATAACATTAACCGATTGATTTTAAACAATCCCTGCTCCACTAACAAGTATATTGCCTATACAAAAACTTGACATTATATAAAGTAATGAGCCAATGGGCTCCACGCCCCCTCCCTTAGGTCCCAGGGAAAAGAAAATATGTTTATTATTAGTCAGACATTTTTCTTTAAAGAGATTAGCACTAAAATACGTTTTAAATGTTACGTGCCGTTTGATTTTACATATAGGCTACTTATTTTATTTTTTGTAAGAGTTCAAGCCTGAGCTGCAATACCCTGGTCTAGCCCCCCCCCCCCCCCCCTACAAATTATCATATGGGCGCCCACGCTTAAGCTTGTTTTCTAAGGGTGTTATTATTTTTTAACAATACTGCAATAGTGCCACACTACGAAGTCACTGAAAGTAGTATTGCAGTCCCAGTGTGTTTATTTTTCGAAGTTTTTATACGCAGTTACATTTGAATTCCAGCGCCGGATGACAAGGTGTGCTAGGTATCACTGGGCCAGCAGTTGTTTCCCCTGACGGCCTGTATTTGAAGACATTCGCGGCGTACATTGCTCTTCTTTGAACCCACGTTTTTTGTTTAATATTCATCCGATTTTAATTTTGAATGATTTATTTTAAACATTATGAAACAAATAATGCTATTTGCTGAAAACATATTTGACATAATACATACCGTCGACAAAAGAAATTACCAAACTACAAGGCTTCTATATTTGATTTCATTAATTATAAAAAGATAATATAGTAAATTATCTTAACAAAAGACATTATAGAATTTGCTACCTTTCAATACTAATATTATAAAGAGGTAAAGTTTGTTTGTTTGTATGTAGGGGGTAATCTCTGGCGCTACTGACCCGATTGAAAAAATAGTATTACTAATAAAAAGCTACACTATCCCTGAGTAACATAGGCTATAATTCATTTCGGTTAAAACCTTTTTTATTTTAATATTTGTAAATTTAGTCGGAAAAAATCTGAGGTTAGGCCTAGAATAATAAACCAACACATGTATTTACATTTATTACCTTAGCAACCAATTGAATAAAATAACAGATAATAATATAGATGTTTGCTTCAATATTTCCATTAACAGCTGATTTCAAAATTTGAAGCAATTATTTTTGTATTTCTAGCTTTTAGGTTAGGGTTTTAAAGTGTAGACCTGAGCTTTGCTGGTTCTTTTAACTATTATTAACTGCTGTTATAAAATATAAGAAATTTTTGAACATTTAAAATTATTTACCATCTTAGTTTTGAGGTTATTATTAACACTACAACTTTATTATAAATAAAACATAACGTATGTTTTTAGAAGGTTCCATTGGGGGTTGGCGTGCGAAGCACGCAGGGGTCTCCCCTAGTTAATTATAAAAAGATAATATAGTAAATTATCTTAACAAAACACATTATAGAATTTGCTACCTTTCAAACGATACCAAATTTATGTTTATAAATAACGGAAATATCGGCATTATTAGTTAACATTGCTCTTACGAATCCAAGATGGCCGTCGGGTAGAACCTGGCCTTAATCTCATCGATCAGTCTTTTAAAAACAAGTTACGTTTAAACTAACTGCACATACGTTTTCTTTCTCTAAAACAAAAACATTTCCCCCGCACTTATTCGACAGCTAAATTTCTTTGCATTGTAAATCGACATTCTCCCTAGATGACGAAGCTCCCTGACAAATACTCGGCAGCTCTCGTCGACCTTGAAAGCGAGTTCTATGCATAAACCTAGGAACCTGTAACAGTTTTGTTTTTCATTTTCTCCTTTCATACATTGTATGGAAATCCACTATACTCCGGGCCAGACTGGATGGCCTTGCGAATTTTTTGCACTTCATTATAAACACTACAGCTTTGCACTCTGTGATCACGTCAGCCCAATTTTGTTTATTGGTAAATCTAAACGTCTCCGCGAGTTCACGTCGTTTTAACGTTTAAAACACTTATTTGAAATCAGTTTAGCATGTGTTAAACACCATAAACACCGCCGTGTAGGTATTGGAGACTTTAACTGTTGAGTATGAATGACGTTTTATCATTTTGGATGAATAAACTCCATTTAATGTTTAATATAGGAACGTTTTACTGTTATACACACTAACTAAATAGGGCTGTCATTTGGATCCTCAATACTACAAGAGAGTACCAGGAGACCGAGCTAAAGCTCGATTATAAGCAGGGCCTATTTCGCTCACGTCAATAACTATTATTGCAAATTTCCGTGAACATCGTTTAGGTTAGGCCTATAACATTAAACAACTAAATAAAGGGTATGTTTATTTAGCAGAAGTATTCGTTGCCATGGTAACTATAAATAGATACAACATTAGGCTTACCTCTAATAAAATACAGTTTAAAAGAAAACAGATGATTATTGTAATGGCATTGAAAACATTTGCATCAGCTGTGCTTCGTTTAAAAGAAAACAGATGATTATTGTAATGACATTGAAAACATTTGCATCAGCTGTGCTTTGTATTGTTTAAAATGGACAAATTTTACTTTTTAATTTAATAAAAAGACGTAGAAAACGAATTTTCCCAGACTGGTGACCATTTCCAATCGATTTCTCGTGGCCAAAAGCCCCATATAAAATCAAAAAATCAAAAATCCTTAGACGGAGATTCCAGATCCATTTAGCAGACAGACAATTATCTCTCGCTTTAGAAGATAGGATAACAAATTCAATATTTGATTTCGGATAGGATTTTAAATACCCTTTACTTATTTTTTTTAAACCGACAAATCAGTTTCGCATATTACTTGTGAGACGTTAGTTGTGTGTTAAACATCATAAACACTTCTCCTACTTAGCGGCTACTTGCAGTATTACCTATAATTAAAGGCACGCGATATGTTTGTCTTTTAGTTAGCACTGCTGTAGATATTAAAGACTTTAACGGATGTGTAAGAATGAAGTTTTCTAATCTTAGATCAACAGAATTAGTCGATAGATTATTTGTATACAGTATGATTTACTAAAAATGGTTGTCGTATGTAAGAGTTTTAACAATATTATTTTGTATTTTGAATGGGATTTGAAAATTTACCTTCTTAATATTTAGGAGAAAGTCAATCATTTATGCGGTAAACGTATTAAATTTTTTTAAGAACACGTTTTGAGTTCAAAACGTAATTTTAAATATTACAATAATTAACATAAAGTATAAGAAAGAAAGAAATTGAGTCAGTGTATTCGTGGACATAACATTTTGTTCGTCAGTAAAAACTAACATTATTGCATTTTTAATGGAATTTGCAAACTAATAGTTATCTAGATGTTGACTTTATTCCATAAAAAAAATTATGACAAACAAATGAAAAACTCTGGTTTTTGGAAGTCATTTTGGAAAACGGCTGGAGAAACTACCAAAACATTCAATACAAGGAATATTCAGCGTTAAAAGTCTTTTGATTGGTTATGTTACTCGATTCTCATTGCCATTTCAAATTTGAGGATACTAATTTTCTCCGAAATTTTAAAAGTTTTAAATTTTTGACAAGTTGTAAAAACGATCCAAATTGCGTATAAAAAGGATATCGCATTAGCAATAATAGTTGATAACATTTTGATTCTGAGAATACAATCAGCAAATGGTGCTAAATAAAATTACAAAAGACTTCAAGGCTATTTTGAAAAGGGTCACAATAAGTAAAAACTTGTTTAAATGTTTCAGAACTGGTCACAATACCCTTGTTGTAATATTGTCCGTTTACAGTTTAGTTGATAGCATGGGCAGGCATTGTCCATGCTATTGAAAAGGAGATCTTACGCTAGTAGCCTGCATGAAAACATCAACCTCATAAAACCCATTTAAATTAGTTTTTAGGAAAATGTCTCCCTTGCTATTGTTTTTTATTGATATTTATATTTTCTAGAATAATGTATATTAATATAGAGCATTAATACAAAATGAAAAAATAGTTGTTTGGTTTACATTTATTTTGATGGAAGAGCTGTTTTTTGTTAGGAAAGTAAATGATTGAGTGTTGTACATCAATAACTGAATAATAATATAAAAACTTTAATAAAATCTTTAAATTCGGATTTTCTTATCAAAATGAATTAAGGTTTGAGAAAAATAAGCACTAACTTTAGTTTACAGAAAACATCAGAGCATTATTAGTGCTGTACTATCTACCATGACCTAAATTCTGATGTATAGTACTGTAGTAATTATTTGTAGAGTAAATTATTTTATTTGGGAGAATATATTTGCTTTCAGAAAACACTTTGTTGGAATTGAAATAACACAGCAATACACGATAGGATAAAACTAATGAAATGTCAGTTTTTTTTCAGTTTGAACTTTATAATGGGGTTTACTTAAACATGAGGTACGTTACTGAAATGAAGAAATTTGGATCTTGAATGAAACACTGAGGCAAGGATATTCATAATTCAATGGTGGTAGTGAATAGGAGCCGATGTAGTTAGGCCAGGTAGTAGCGCGGCAAGTCTCCATAAGGCCCATGCTATCAACTAAACTGTGAACGGACAATAGAGCTGGACAAAGCTGTTATTTTCATTGAACTAAATAATTTTCAAACGACTCATTTAAACGAACCGAATAAAGAATCGATTCATTGCTACAATTCATTCACGTAAGTCCTAAAATTCATTCGTTCCGATGGTTTGACGCCTTTTATATAGTATTAAAAAGGAATGGTCTATAACATTATAGAAGCTTAAGGAACATTCAGAAACGTCCTGACCAATCACGGCCACAATTCTATCTCCCAGCTGTGTCACCGACTTTCCATAAGGGTGCGATGCTTCTTTTGATACCCATATCTCGGAACCCAATCCCTGCAGTGCCAAACAAAAACCTTCATGGATGGAGGATGGAGGGCTACCATTCCATTTAACCCCGTAGGGGGCTGCGGGGTTATAGCGGAATGCAAGGACAAACCACACTTGGGATGCATTTACTATATATATTGATTATATACAAAATTCCTGTCATTCACGCAAAAACTATGACCCCATCAGGGGTCGCCGGAATACAGCCCCCCGGAAAACTACCCCCCCCCCCCCC
>JAGFPH010014726.1:0-14085 GCA_018207615.1 Philaenus spumarius | reverse complement strand
GTATCTATTTATAGTTACCATGGCAACGAATACTTCTGCTAAATAAAGATACCCTTTATTTAGTTGTTTAATGTTATAGGCCTAACCTAAACGATGTTCACGGAAATTTACAATAATAGTTATTGACGTGAGCGAACTAGGCCTTAGGCCTAAATCGATATTGAAATATTAAACTTTAATTTAGGCCTGACTTATTTCTGAGGCATAGCGTTGAGATTATGGTTAATCCTTTAAACTGTATTTTTATTACAGGTAAGCCTAATGTTGTTGAAATCGTAGCAATGCTTATAATCGAGCTTTAGCTTGGTCTCCTGGTACTTTTTCCAAATTCACGAGCTTAAACACTAACGGACTCCAAATGTATTACCATAACAACCAGTCTGTTAGAAAATTCTGTGAGTTAGGCCAAATTTCATGCGCAACAGCCAAGTCAACCAGGCGTCGAACTGTCCGAACATGCTCAATGCAGGAAATAGTAATGAACGCACCGTCTCATTTGATGACCATTTTGAAAGATATGCGTATAACATTACTTGTTTGACACTACACGAACCTGATTTGACTAAACAAAGTAACGTTTAGAGTATGCAATTAATTTGTTTTAAATGCTAGCAAACTTTTACAGAACTAATACAAAAGTCTCACTTTTTAGTGGTAAATTTATTTAGGAGGTTACTTGAAAAGAATAATTCATGTAAAATAATGCAATCTCGCGGCGCTGAATAGCTGCCTACGTGACGAAATATATTAGTGTAATTTGTTTGTACCCAGCCAAAGCCCCCGGCTCACGCGCTGCTATGTTCTGCTCACCGTATTAACTCGCTTTCGAGTTTGGATTATGGACTGCGCTTTACGAGTTTTTAACCGGGTACTTTTAAGGTTTTGATCGATTTTAGAGAAACCAGAGAGGCTAAAAGGTCATGTAAAAAACGGGAATCCCATAAGTAAACAGCCAAACTTCGGGAAATTGTTGTGTGGGTCAAAAAAAGAGAAAATCAATTGTTTCCAAAACACTTCGTTTTTCCAGATATCCGCCACTTTATTTTTTTTACAAAAATAATTCATATCTAGAGAAATGTTTAATTGGTTGAAGTCAAGCTTGGCATGCAGTTTAACCTAACAATTATCTATCTCAAGAAAAATAATCGATTCTATCAAATCATGCGTTTCAAAATGGCGGCTGTTTGAAAATTGCAAAACAAAATTACTCAAAAACCGTACACTTTAACAAAAAATGTCAAGACACCTTTTTTTGTAGCCGCTTTACCCTGTCGGATGGGGAAACTATCAAAACAATCGAATGAAGGATAATAGCTAATAGCCTAGTCGGTATAGGTTACAACTACCAGTAATTTGCAATACGGCTGAATTTTTTTTTATAAGTACATTAAAGTATGTAGATTAACATAAAAAAAAGTTTACCAGTCTATCGATTTCCCAAAGTCGAAAAAAAATCGATTATCATTTTTTTTTTCGATTACCTTTAATATTTCGAGCTGGGAGGATGAAGATAAAGGAAAATAAAAATTACCACCGTGTAGGGGAGGTATTTTTCAATAAAAAAGGTCATATATATTTATTTCGTCCGAGCAATGGTTTGTCTGGAAAAAATTCGATAATGCAGGTATGTATTTCGCAGCAGGGGAAATCACTAAAAGGGGACATCTTATTCATATATGAAGCGTTGGCTCATTCTAAATTGGCCGAATTTTAATATATCGAATTGAAACTTCACATAGGAGTTAAAATATATATTTTAAACATTTATGCAGAGTCTCAGCTTGTTATCTTGAAAATGACCCGATCTAGGAGTCGATTTCGATTATCGATTTTAGGAGTACCGGACTCACGAACTAATTTCAATCTATTCCAGTTTCGTCAATTTTTGGAATATCAACATCAAATTTGTTTTACAAGTTGAGTACACCAGTATAAATATTCTTAGTAAGTATGAACGATTTTCTTAATGTTATTTTTTAAAACGAGGCGCTTGAAATTGGTCTTCTGTTTTACCTATCTCGTTTTAACTATAACACTTTTGGATTCAACGACTCCATTTTCGACATTTTTGAACATATCGATTTAAAAATTGGTACAGAAGTTAAAAACACAATTGTTTTTTGCTATACTTATTTTAAAAACTATATTAAAAAAATTGACTAATCTGCAGCCGATTAACTCAAACGTGTTGATGAAAAATCTAAAAAGGTCTAAAATTATACTTTTTTAAGTTACTTGTGCTTTGAAAAGTAAATAATAAAAAAGGTTTTTACTCCTTGATCTTGTTTGAATCTATATATTTAACTTGTAACAAAACTTTCAGGTTGATATTTTGAAATTTTTCTAAACTGGAGATGTTTAAAATGAATTGGTTGGTCCGGTACTCCTAAAATCGAGAAACCCATTAATAAGTCAAGTGGCTCTAGATCGGGTAATTTTCAAGATAACAAGCTGAGACTCAGCATAAATGTTTAAAATATATATTTTAACTCCTATGTCAAGTTTCGATTCGATATATTAAAATTCGGCCAATTTAGAATGAGCCAACGCTTCATATATGAAAAAGATGTCCCCTTTTAGTGATTTCCCCTGCTGCAAAATACATACCTGCATTATCGAATTTTTTCCAGACAAACCATTGCTCGGACGAAATAAATACATATGACCTTTTTTGTTGAAAAATACCTCCCCTACTCGGTGGTATTTTTTATTTTCCTCTATCTTCATCCCAGCTCAAAATATTAAGGATAATCGAATAAAAATGATAATCGATTTTTTTTTCGACTTGGGAAATCGATAGACTGGTAAACTTTTTTTTATGTTAATCTACATACTTTAATGTACTTATAAAAAAAAATTCAGCCGTATTGCAAATTACTGGTACTTTTGGTCTAAATTGACCTTTACCGACTGGCCTATAAGTTAAAGATAATGACAGCAAATGTCTTACTATATTGCTATGTTTACTGTGTTGGTATAGGATGCCGTATAGAACAAAAAAATTATTATCCATAACTTAACTACTATCCTTCATCCGATTGTTTCGACAGCTACACCATCCAATAGGGGATTAAAAGGGCTACACAAATTTACATTTAAATTAAATTTTCAAACAGCCGCCATTTTGAAACTCATGATTCGATATAATCGCTTATTTTTCTTGAGTTACATCATTATAAGGTTAAACTTTATGCCAAGTTTGAACTCAATCAGACCAACATTTCTCTAGATATGAATTATTTTGTAACAAAAACAAAGTATCTGGAAAACGAAGCTTTTTTGGGAAAAAAAATTCATGATTTTCTCTTTATTTTGACCCATAGAACCATTTCCCGAAGTTTTGCCGTTTATTTATGGGACACCTTGTATATTATATAATGAATTTTGGGTATCGCCTATAAATGGTCTGAAACGTAAAGAAACGAAGTTCTACCCTCCTCCGAACAACCGCTTTCAAGTTGGGTCGAGTGTAATAGCTCTTATTTTCTTCGAAAAATCAGCTAAAAGTTTGGATTTGATATCTGTTAAAAGTAATTTAATTACTAGGGGAGACCCCTGCGTGCTCCGCCCCCCCCCCCCCCCCCAACTCCCTGTTGGAACCCGGTGTGCGCCGTTGGCACCCGTTGTGTAGTCAGCAAGGCTCAGGCCTACACTTTAATAAAAACCTAACCTAAAAATTATAAATACTAATAATTGATTTCAAATTTGAAATAAACTGTTAGTGAAAATATTAAAGACTACAGCTGATTACTCAATCAACAATAAACATTATTTATTTATTTTGGTTTATTCTAGGCCTAACTTAAAACATATAGTTAGTTGTCCGTCGATACTCGGCGGATACAGCGATACAGCTACATTCGTGGTGAGTCTCAGCGCTAGGCAGATGGTGCGAAACATGTATAAAATGTACTTTTTAAAATGCTATTTAATTCCAATTATTTTTCTTGTAGCAAAGTTAAAGAAGAAAAATGGATTCGACAATCAGTGAATTTAACTAATATTTTATACACATAATCTAATTTTTGGGGATATCAATACAGTTAGGAAAGAAAGGAGAAAAAAACATTACCTTGCATTAATAATACAGTTGCCAACTACCATGAAAAATATTGAAATTTAAACTGTAGGCCTATTTGTAAAGCCTTAATTATATATCAAGATAAAGATACAAATGTTACCTTTTAATTGGTTTTTATTTCATATTGATTATGAAATGATTTAGAAGTTATTAATATTATAATAAAGAAATTAATACTCTAATATATTTATATGTTATACGAAGATGTACGTATGTTTCCGAAGTTAAATGAATGGGTATTTCCATAAATTTGTATAAATGATTAAATTCATTGTTGATAAAATATTGTATTTATATTCAATTTAAAACCTCAAAGCAAATCTTATAACGTATTAACCTACCTTAATTTTAGAGCTCATATTTAAAAAAAATCAACTTCAGAAGAATTACATTATAGATGAATTGTAATTAATTGTTAACATAACCCCAAAGTACAATCTATGCTAATAATTAATGATGGTTTTGTACAGATGATGGGTGAAATCAGGTGTTATATGAGAGTTTGCTCTTCTTCTGTTCTTAGACAAAATACCTTGTTTCTTTACAATCAGCTGATTGAAGAATTGTAAAATAAAATCATTGCAAAGGTTTGGAAATGTTGATTTTTTTAATTTAAGAAATTAATATGACGTAAAAGTAAATAAAACCTGTTAATATAGAAAAGTTTTGCTTTTATTTGGTAAATCGGTCCAGTGAAAGTCTCAGACGAACTGTCTTAAGGATTAAAAAAGTTTAATTTTTCTCCCATGTTAAATCTCCATAAGAAAAGTATATTTCTCATTGTTGACCCATTTAACGTAAATATTTTTAAAATACAAATAAAACCTGCTAATACAGGACCGAAAACCTTTGTTTTGGTAAAACCCGCATGTAAATCGGCCCAGTAGAAGTCTCAGACGAACTGTCCAAATGTTTTTTCCTTACGGCTTTAAATATATAGATATTACATGAAACAACATTTGTATGTTTTTGAAATAAGAAATAAGTGACGTATATAACAGCTTCATATTCTAGGTTACTGTTTGTTAGGGACCAACAAATTTTGATTTCATTCAATTGTAATAAAATGGCCACAAAATGGATTTAATTAAAAAGAAAGAACACTATCGTAGATTGGATGGAAGGTTCAAATCGTTGACTTTAGTTTGGCAGCGTTTTGAAGACGTTTACTACAAGCTTCCCCCAAGAATGCCAGTTTATCGAATAGTAGAAAATATTTTATTTGGAAAATATCAAGTGAAGATTTAGGATTAGAATCTTATCATACACAAACCATTGAATCTTTGAGTGACGAGACAGACGGTGATGCTCGTGAAATCTTCTTGGAAATGAAAAGCATAAAAGCTGATATTCACTTTTATTGATGAATCAAAGACGGGATTGGCAGGATTTCCGACTGAGGAGTTTCCTCAATAATCTCGCGCGTAAAAAAAATATTTAATTTAAAATACCTCAACGATATTAATCAAACTCTTGTGTTTAGTGTGTGATAAAAGTAAGCTCCAATTACTCAAACACTACTTTAACTTGTATTTTCGTTCGTCTTTATCTATACATAATTAATTTGCTAGGGGTTATTTTGTGAGTAGAACTCCTCCTAGAGTTTTTAACCGATTTTGATGTTTTCGGTGTCATTTTACAGAGCTCACTCTGAAGTTGTGCTTCCCTTAAAATGAGCTCAATGTATGTTAAGGGCTTCGCCCCAGTGGCCCTCAAAGTTGCCATGTTAATCTTATGGAAGGTCAATCTTAAGGAAGAAGAAGAAAGATTTCTTTTGATTTTATCAGGGGCACAAAAAACAGCTGTTCGTATGAAAAGCTTAAAACAGCTGATTTTGATCAACAGCTGATTTTGATCAACAACTGATTTGGATCGAAAACTGAATATAATTTTAGGTTAGGTAAATCGAGCAATAGCGAAGCATTGCCCGGTCCACTAGTAAATAATAATTCGATCAAACCGCTGACGTGAGTTGAGCAAATTTCAAAAATTAAGTTTATAGGTTTTAGGCTTTCAACCAACTATTTGGGAAATTGACCTACTCACGAAGGCGCTGAATTTCGTGTACGAAATATATTAGTAGAATGTGTTTGCTTCTAAGCCTCCAACTCAGGCTTACGCGCTTGTAGCGGAAAACCACTTTGCTGGTTTGAAACTTCAATCGCAACTCGCAGCTGACAAATTTGCATCGCTAGTTTTTATCCCGGCCGTCGGCTTCGGATCAGAATTTTTTTTAACGTCCTGCTGTTTTGCACTTTAAGGCTAATGAAGACGGGATCTACACAGTTTTACGTGGAGCCCGAACCACGGCCAACGATGTCTGTTAAGAAACCATTTCGAAAATTATTCGGGGCCAATGGGAATTGAACCCGGCACTTTTCCATTGATGGTTGCCATGACGATTGATAAAGCTTTCACGCCTTAACAACCACGGCCATCGTGGCTCGGATCAGAAAATGCCCCACGGTAAAATCCCCACGTGAATTTGACCCTGGTTGTTTTACGGTATGTCACGGTATTTTCGGAGATCAGAAGGGCTGTAAATGCTGAAGGTGGTCATATTAATGAAATAGTAATAAAAAGCCCTACATTCAACCACTAAATTTGAGTTTCCTCCGTTATTTATGGCTCAATTATTAAAAACGATATACCGTTGGATTGGTCTTAAAATAGTCTAACAAATTTGTTGCTTTACATTTTTTTTGTAAAGTTTATAGTTTTCTTGATATTGAAGATTGAAAATTTTAAACTACAGCCATTTTGAAACGGATTGTTATAGGAAAAAAAATGTTTAAAGTAAACTGTACCCTATTTAGATGAATATTCGTACCCAGTTTCATGATTATATCTAAAACCGTTTCTGAGATATTAAGGTATTTGTAAAAATCACATACAGACGGACAGACAGAAAACAGATCGAGATAGGACAAATGTTATATTGTATTATTTGCTTGTTTTTAACAGACAAATAACCCCGTAAAGTTTCGGACAGTCAGAACTGGTCATGCTGTAAGTATACAAATAAATCGACCACGCAGCTGGACCGCTGACGTGAGTTGAGCAAATTTCCAAAATTAAGTTTATATGCTACAACGGGCAAAACCCGTGTAAATCCGGAAATTTTGAAATTTTATTGAAATATGTAAAATGCAAGATTTCTGGGCGACCATGTGGATGAACCCAATGTAGCGCGGCCTTGAACAAGTCCCGGCGAGGTGGTTGTTATCGTACAGATGGAACTATTGAACCCGAGCTTGTTCGGGATTGTAAAATTAACTTAGAATAAAATCAAAGATTTTTAGGGAACACCTGGATCCAGGACTATTACGTATTTGGGTTCTATGGCGGGAACACATTACGCTAATCACGGGTGTGTTGTACGTATGAGACTCAGGTCGTAATACTAAACGGTGATGACGTAACAATCAAGTAAAGTCTAGGGAAAATTTCAAATTTCCTCAAAAGCCTGGAAGGGAGGTATTTTTGTAATGAGCAAAATAAGGCCTATAAAAAAGGTGGTATGACAAAAAGTCATAATTTCAATATTTAGCGAATCAGGGTAGAAACACTGACGCTAAAGTCAATTAAAGTTAAAGTTTAATAAAGTTTAATGAGTACATGTTATTAAGAAGGATTAGTTGCTTAGGAAAAGCAAAAGAAAATTCAAATAAAATAATTATTATGAATGGTAGGAGTTTTCACACCTAGCGGTTAAGTCAGTAGGGAAAATTGTATTTTTTAAACTATTAATCTAAAGTAATAAAGCAGGGAGGTAAATTGATTATTGTAAAAACCAGTATTTTAAATAAATTAACGGTATTTAACGTAAATGTAAAACTTGGAAAATCGTATACTTTTAAATGGCAAAAACTTCGTTAAAAAAACCTATTATAGAAATCAGACTTCGGCTATTGTCACAACAACAATAGACCTTCAGGAAAATGAAAATGAAAATTTAAAATAATGAAAATGGAAAATTTTTAAAAGAAAATGCATTGGGAAAACGCTAGGGAAGGCCTAGGAAGAGAATGGAGCGTCCTACAACTTTCATTCAAGTCTCTAAAAAACAGGAAAAAATCACAGTTTAAGAAAAGCTATTTCGCGGGAAAATCCCATAAAACCGCGAGGAGTTAGAAAGGAAAGTTGAAAATTCGCGCAGTAGAGTAGGAGAGGAAGGGTTAAAAACCACGTAAAGCGCTGAGCCAATCAGAGCGGAGAGGAGCTTTGGCGGCCGGAACAAGGATGTAGCATTCAAATAATTTAAGAAGTTTAAGCCTTAAAACTACGATAAACAAAATAAAAATAAAGGATTTAAATGTATTGCTAAACAAAGGATGATTTTACACACAGGAAGGTGTAAGAAAATCACTTTAATGTGAAAAAGTGAATTTTCGCGGAAAAATCGCGAAAGTGGAGATGGAAGGAGGCTTTATAAACCCTGGACGGGAATTTCAAAGGGATGATTGGGTGAACGACAGTACACGGAGTGTATGTCACTCTGTTTAGTGATTTTGTGATCGACAGTACACGGAGTGTGTGTCTCTCTGTTTATGGATTTTTAAGAGTTAGTACGGAGTTTGCTATTATACGGGTGAAGTGATCAGCGGTTTGACAAGGCGATACAGGAAGACTACAGGAATATAAGCAGGAATACAATATACTGCTAAGGCTATATTATCAATGAAGTAGCTAAGAAACTTCAGGGACCTGGACTTCTGGAACGTTTTGGCGGACAACTGGACATGAGTATCTAACGTGGAAGAGTTAGCAGGACGATCCCCGGACACATAAAGGACTACTACAAACCACAGGCAACTATAACTCAACGGAAGAACATCTGACGCAGCTTCACGACAACAATAGAACAGCACGCTGTCATCATTGTACATCGCCAAAAGCGCAGAGAGCAACTTTACCCTACAGGTTCTTCTGCTGCTATAAACAACAATCAGCCCCGTGTTAGACGGCCATCTTAAACAACAAATTTGAGGTCTGTGTCAGCGAATTTACGTTTATTCCCCACAATTTGCCTGATTAAATTCAAATTTAATTTATTACAGATACTGGGTTAGTAGGATTGGAAATTGTTTTTCTTAGTGTGAAATGTTTTTATAATATCTGAAGTCGTATAGCATAAAAATCATTAAAGTAAATTCATAATTTAAATAAATTAAAAATAAGTAATTAATAAAAAGCTTGGAACAAAGCATATTAATTAAAAGCATAATTAAAAGTAATATTAAAATTTGTTCTACCTTATTAGATTAAGCAAGAGTTAAAGAAAATTGCTTTTGTTGCAAATTGTATAAATTGGAAAAGAGATATCCAAAAGTATTATTTTTGAGTTGTGTTTTTTAAGATTAATAAATGGATGATTATTATTTTACAGTATAAAAAAGTTTCTAACGTTCACTTACCTATTGTTGAATATTCCATTGTTATATTTCCTAGTGTTAGAAATATTATCAAGGTGTTACGTTATATAATTATCCAAGGCACAAATAAAATTATTTACAAGGTCAGTTCCACTGTATTCACTTCCTCGAGGAATACAGATAGTAAATTCTATTTTTGCTTGTGCTCAAAGCTGAGTTTTATTAAGATTACTGGAAGTGTAATTTGTAGTTTTTTAGTCAAAATATTCAGAGTAATATTAGACAAACAGTTAAATCACCCAGGCCCTTTAAAGAAAAAGGATAGCCTGTACTTCCAGTGGGTGATTTTAACTTATCCTACACAGTACACGTTCGCTGAGGTGTGTCGTATAGGTCGAAAAAGACTGACACCCTACAGGGCGATACAAAAGTGTACAGTTGTAAGATTATCGTTGCAAAGTGAGCTAGATTTCAAAAAACCGAGTCACCTCACCGGCGATATATCTTAAGCGTTGTAGAGATTGGCGAACCCGCAGAAGGGCCGTTGATACTTTGCAAAAGCGTAAGCGTGTACCGTTGTAGAGATTGGCTCCCGAACGTGGGGCACGACAGCGTATACGTGTACCGTTGTAGAGATTGGCGCCCAGACCGTGGAACCGATTGTTTGAAAATTGGTACCCATTTTAGGTTGACTCGATTTAACTTACTGTTGAAAACTTAACTGTAGTTAAATTAAGTCAAGGACTGACGTAAAATTTTATTTGTGCTTAACTGGTGTATGTTAGATATAATAATATTGTTTAAATCTAAGACATACTTCTGCTATAATCAACGACTTAAAACATTTCCCGGGTTTGATCGTATTCGTATTATAGAGGGGGAGAGGAAATAAATTAAAATTAAAATCAATTTGTCGTGGTTCATTCGAAGAATAGGGTTTTATAGGGGTTTTTATATAACAAACAAATTAAAAATAAACAAAGGGTATATTGAGAGTTTTTTTTCGACACGACAAATCAATAATAAAGCATAAAAAATGGCGAATAAAGAATTTAAGGATTTCTTCGACCAGTATGTGAAAGACAGAGAAGAAGAAAAGAAACAAAGAAAGTTTAAGGAGGAGCAGCGTGAGAAGAAAGAAAGGGAGGCGCTGGAAGGGAAAGAAGAAAGAAGAAGGCTCAAGGAGGCTAGATTAAGCGAAGAAAAAGAAGTGGAAAGGAAACTAAGGGAAAATGAGCAGAAAGAACTGTATAACTTAATTTCCGGGAAGCTGGGAGAGATGGAGAAGAGCCTGGAGGAAGAGTCCGAACGGTGCAAAGGCCAACACCAGAAGACGGAGGAGAAAGTCGGAGTCGTTGAAGAAAAAATTCAGGACTTAATAGAAACGGCGAGTATCAACAAAATAGCAACCGAGAAAAGCTTGAAAACTGTAGAGAGTCGGGTAACTCGGGTTGAGAAAAAATTAGGCGAGATAGGCAGCTATTCAGCGCAGTCGCGAAATATAGGCTTAGCATGGCCTAGGTACGAAAGCGAGGCAATGAAAATAGAGTTTTGGGGAAACCAAAGGGAACGCCCCAAACAATTTTTAAGGGAGGTTGAGAATTTGATGGAAGAGTTAAATCCGTTTTTAGGGGACAGCGAAAAAATTAAATTCATTGAAAGGCACCTTTACGGGTGTGCGAAATCTTGGTGGACGGTTATAAAGCAAGAAAATATGACATATGCAGGGTTTAGAGAAGCATTCTTGCAAAATTATTGGTCAATGCAAAAACAAAAATTAGTTAGGAACGGTATAGAAAACGGAAAGTACTTTGAGAGCAGTAATCTGAGTAGGGCGGATTATTTTTGCAAAATAGTAAATCAAGCTACGGATCTGGAACCCCAGATGCCGCAGAACTTCCTAGTCTTTACAATAATGCAGCATTTTAATGACCAAATCCAATTAGCGAGTATGGGTAGGCCGAGCGAAACAATCGCAGAAGCTATACAATTTCTAAACAATATTGATAGAATGCATGAGGCAAGGCGTGTAAATAGGACACCGGACGTGCAAAACGCGCGGAACGGGCAGAACACGAACAGGCCAAACCCACCACCCCAAAACCCACCCATCCAAAGGTCCCATGATCAAAACCCTAATAGAACCAACTTCCAAAATTCCAATAGACCTAATCCTGTCAATTCTAATCCTTACCAGAAGCCAAAAAACTAGTTAATGAGGTTCTGCCTAAGGAAAGAATAAATCGGCGAGACAGGGCTGTTGATATAACAATAATGCAAAATTCTAAAAGGAATAATAATTATAAACAACAAAGAAACTTAAATAAAATTAAAAATGCTAATAAAAAAATATCACCTATACCTAGGATCGAACCTGAGATTCAGGCCGAAATAGCGGAAATAGAAAGCGGAAGGCAACGAAAACAACTCCAAAGCCTACATTTAAATATAAGGGAAGACTTATTAAATAATGAGGCCGAGCCGGTGTTAGAAGAAAAACTGATAGACGAAATTCCTGCGATATTAGTAGAAATCGGGGAAAATCTAGGATTTTTGGAACTCGACTCAGGATCGGAAGTTAGCGTACTCCAGCAGGACTATTTTGAACAATTAAAGTCAGATGGTGTTAAGATGTTGGAACTCCCAGTAACGAAATTAGAGATTGTTTCAGCGTTAAAGGGAAAAGTACAGAAGGTAAACAAGCAAGTGTTGTTACCTGTAAAGTTGTTGGATAGTTCCGTGGACTTAAGGCTATTAGTAGTCAAAGGGTTGAAATCTAAAATAATAATGGGTTGTGATATGCTGTATGAATTACAGGCAAAAATTAATATGGAGGAATGTTTTGTAATATTTAAATGCAATCAAGAGGATGTTAAAATTCCATTTATTGATAAGAAGGCCGCTATCAGCAAAATAAAAGGAAAATGTTTTAACATTACTTCGAGATATTACAATAACAAAAAGGGGGGTATTAAAACTAAAAATCAAGGGGAAACATATGCAAATGAAGTTGCATCGAAAGTTGAAGAAAGAGTTATGGGAAGTAAGAAATGTAAAGACGCACAGGAAGAGGCAGACACAGGAAACAAGGATTCAGTTAGGCTACAAAAGGAGGTGTCGGAACCTAGGGTAACGAAAGAGTTGCCAGTTCAGCGACGGAAGTATAAGGAGAGTAGGCCAATTTGTAGTTTTGAGAGGTTGTCAAAGGAAGCCCGGGACTCAAATTCGCGAGAGTTTAAAATAAATAAAGCAAAAAACGAATATAATAGGTATTTAGGTAAGAATAGGCCTAATACCGAATTAGCGTGTAGACGCGACAGTAGCCTAAACAAATGTAATTCCCCTGTAGACAGAAGCCTAAACACTGTAGGAAAGTCAGCATCACTTCACCACAATAATAACTGCATAAAACTTCACTTTCACAACAAATCGATTAAAAACAAAGCAGGCTTTAATCGAAATAATAACACTGTAAATAAGTTAATCGGAGAACGTACACGGCGAACTAACACCACTGGTAGCCAAAAACATTGTAAAGGGAACAGAGTTAAATTTAAAAATGAGGGGCTAGTCGAAAGAGAAAGTCTGCGTTCATCTACCCATGCAGTGGTTAGGAAGCATACAAAGTTTAAGAAGCGATTAGGCCTACGTAGACATCTAGGCGGCGGCAAGGAAAGGGCAAAAGTACAAGGACAAGTTACCAAGGTCAAGTGCAATGCGATTAAGTTGGGTCCGGAGCATAAAATCAGCTGGAGGCCAATGTCTAGCGATGAATTAAACTGGGATGTTTAGTAAACACCTTAAATGTAAATAAACAAACCAAGTGGGCTAATTTGTTAGGACACAAAATAATAAACAACAACAAGTTGAGAAGCTATCCTAAGCAAATATTATTGTATGTGAATGAATGAACTAGGATCAGCTGGCGAGCTAGGTAGGAGGGGAAGAGACAAGGTCGAGCGACAAAGTAAACAATGTTACAGGAAATTGGATTGTAAGTAGGCCTATCTACTTAGTGGAAGCAACGCAAGGGTCGTTCACATGTAAATAATTTTATTAATGGATTAAGCAAGAAACAGTTCTACTAACACCTGAGAACAAATTTATTTCTTGATAAATAATTAAGGAATAAAGGCGGCTTAAACAGTGGTCTGGCGAGCATAGGGGCCGACACATAGTGACACAAAGTCACATAGTGGCACGTAGTGGCAAAATAGAGAGGTAGTGGCAAGGAGTGGTCAGTAGTGGCAAGAGGACACAAAAAGGAGTATACAGGGTTCCCAAAGGAAAAAATGGGGTACCATCAAAGAAAATTGGATAAGTCGGAAAAAACAAAGTAGCAAAATCGTAAAGAAGATACAAAGGGGGGGGTAAATTCGCGAGTTTGCGGTAAGCTTAAACCGTAGGCCTAGTGACAACAGTTCACGCAAGTTTTCGGTAAACTAAAACCGTACCTAAGTGACAAGAAGCTCACGCTAGTTTTCGGTAATCTGAAACCGTACATTAATTAAAAATAATAAATACAAAGGGGTTGGAATGATAAACAAAAGGGTTTATATTCTAAAATAATATGAAGAAAGGTGGAGATTGTACTTCTGATATGATGTAGTGAAATAATGTAAATAATGA
>JAGFPH010014725.1:8728-21530 GCA_018207615.1 Philaenus spumarius | reverse complement strand
TAATATAATGTAGTGAAGAGTAGTTTAATCTAGCGCAGCATAGTGTAAAGTAGTGTAGCTTAGCGTGGAGTAGTGTAGTTTAGTGTAGCTGAGTGTGGTGTAGTATAGCGTGGTGTATCTTAGTATAGTGTAACGTGGTGCAGTGTTGCGTTGAGTTGTGTAGTGTGGTGTAACTTAGGGTAACGTAGCATAGCCTATCGTAGCGAAGCATATTGTTTAGTTTTATTTCGACGGATACTTTTCCATTTAGATACAGACGTGGACCTAAAGCTATTATTTACAAAAGACCCATACTTTTTGTTTGCACAGTAAGTCCATTGTTTATCGCCCTTATTGAGCTCAAAGATAAAGTCATTTTTATGTGGTTTCTAAATATCGGATATAGGCCATAATTCAAAGTATTAAGTTGAATATTAGGTAAAGAACGCGGGTTCGGCGCCGCGGGGTATTATCGAAAACAAACTTCTAAATCATGAAACTGTCGCTCGGGTATTTCCGCGCCTCCCAAATAAAGTAATTTACACGGTAAGTTATATACTAGTGGCTCTCACCGACGTTTCTTTGCTCTAAACTGTAACAAATAAATAGCAAGATTAAAACCTTATAATTGATATATTTAAACTACACAAATAATAAATCTGTACGTGAGTGTTTTTCAAATTTTATTGCGCCTAAACCATGACATAAGAAGTCATTTCCCTTACAATTAAAACTAAGAATATTTCCACAGAAAATATAGCCAACGATGTGACCTTCGATTTAAGATTGCTCTTATACTAACCCTAGTTATTTCATGCTTTTAGCATTAATTTTCACTCTCCATATTTAGGATAATCTTATCTACTCTCCGAGCTCATCATTATCCTATTTTACTAGTCGTCACTCCCTTATTAGCGAATTTCCATAGAAAAAATGAGGTATTGCAGTGATCCTTATGGTAAGACCCAAGGTCGGAAGTAGCAAATGAGCACCGATCATGGTCCACAGAACACGTTTTGGGGTGTCATTAAAAATCATATATATATGTGTTCGCACTCAAGCGGCCGAACTTTAAGTCCGATTTGGTTCAAATTTGGTACACATGTTGGTTGTCTACGTCGCTCGGACGAGTTCGTTAGCCAAAAAAATCCAACAATCGAAAGCACGTTTTTTGACCGGAAGAAAAAATTTTTTGAGATTTTTCCTACGAGAATAAATTTGTTTTTTAGTTTTTTCCACAAATATAAATGTAGGATGTTATTCTGCACATTTTGTTTTTTTACGCGACCTTATAGCTCGCTTGGTGCGTCAAAATCTATTAAAATGTAAAATACCATAGATGTTCCCGGTTCAAAGCCATGTGGTGGATTCTGCGGCAGTTTTGGCGTGCGAAGCACGCAATGCATTGTGTATTGAAGATACTCCTAATATGAGAAATGGCGTGCAAAGCATTTTGCAGCTATTCAGCACCGTCGTGAATAGACCTATTTCCCAAATTGTTGGTTGAAACCCTAAAACATAGGCCTATAAACTTAATTTTGGAAATTTGCTCAACTCACGTCAGCGGTTCAGCTGCGTGGTCGAATTATTTACAAACCAACGTAAATAAATAAACATAATTAACTGAATTAAATCAAGTAAATACGCCTAAGATGCGAAAAAACTAATCCCGTTCAGAATGCATTTACAAATGTTTTGAAGCTTTAAAAATAATTGCTGGCGTCTACTGGGCGACGTTTTTCCATAATTGTTTAGCTAAGGGTTAAAAGTAAAGAAGTAATGTTTTTGTGTATTACCCCATTTTTATTTTAACTTGACGTTAAAATTGCTGTTTTTATAAAAACAAAAAATGTAGATACAAGCGAGATTGTTCGTAAACAACGCAGACAAATAACAAAGTGTTGACGATTACTTTAATAGGATTGCACTTAAAATAACTGTCCGACAGCGCTTTCGTCTTAAACTTTCCTCGGTATTTCATCTGTTTCAACTATTTGATCAAACTATTCCGCCTTGTCAAAGTTCACAACAGTCCCATCATTGCAGATTGGATATTTGATGGGTTGTCTGCGCTAGTGCGTGGAGCCCAGACAAATGATTAGGATTCTCAGCCGACGTCTTGTATTAAAAGTTTATTGAAAGACCAACAGATATTGTAAAGATTATTTCGATTGTATGAACACACAGATATGTGTTGGTTTCTATTGACCCGGCTTAGTGCGTCCGTGAGTCACCGCCTCGGTACAACTGATTTTAATACAGAACTGTAGACAGATAAAGGTAATTGGTTTGGGGTTTCTTCCTAGTACAAAAATTGGAGTTCGAATTGATTCATATAAATAACTATTTTATACCCACGCGTTCTCCGCACGCCAACCCCGTTGGAGCCTTCTATACACATAATCATGTTACGTTTTCTTTACAATAAAGGTGTAGGACTAATAATAACCTCAAAGCTAAGATGGTAAATAATGTTAAATGTTCAAATCAAATTATTTCGAATATTTTTATAACAGCAGTAAGTTGTAATAAAGGTTAAAATAATTCGACCAGGCAGCCGAACCGCTGACGTGAGTTGAGCAAATTTCCAACATTATAAGGCAACAATTTGGGAAATAGGTCTATTCACGACGGTGTTGAATAGCTGCAGAATGGTTCGCACGCCATTCCGCATATTGGGAGTATCTTCAATACACAATGCATTGCGTGCTTCGCACGCCAACCCCACGGTAGAATCTACCACATGGCTTTGAACCGGGTACTTCAATGGTATTTTACGTTTTGATCGATTTTGACGCACAAAGCGAGCTAAGGTCGCGTAAAAAACAAAATTTGTGAATATCATCCTACATTTATATTTGTGGAAAAAACTAAAAAACAAATTCATTCTCGTAGGAAAAATCTAAAAAAATAGTACTTTCGGTCAAAAAAACGTGCTTCCGATTGTTGGATTTTTTTACTAACGAACTCGTCTGAGCGACGTAGCCTACACAACCAACATATGTAGCAAATTTGAACAAAATCGGACTTAAAATGCGGCCGCCAGATTGCAAACACATATATACATATATATATATAATAAATATATATGATTTTTAATGATACCCCAAAACGTGTTCTGGGGACCATGATCGGTGCTCATTTGCTACTCCCGACCTTGGGTCTTACCATAAGGGTCACTGCAATAGCTCATTTTTCCTATGTAAATTCGCTAATAAATACAGGACATTACTATAGTATTTTACCTGGTTGTTATTCCGTCTTGTGACTTCTCCGATTGGTAACGATTATAACGATTGGTTTGCGTGATAGATTTCACTTGCATATAATATTAACGTAAACAATCTAACTAACAGCTGTCACTCATGTTAGTTGCTGCTTTCGTTAGGAATCATATTTGAACTTTCATACAAAAGTGTTTAAATATTGTTTTTACGAAACCACAAATTTGAAGCTATTTGTCTAGTTTTTGTCAACAGCGTGGATTATAAGCTTTAAAATTATGTTTCTATCATTACCTTTGATGAAGGATTAAGGGAGTTATGGCGTTGCCACAAATAAAACAGCTTGTGAGTGTTACTTTTTATTTACTTTCTCCACCCTATACGTAGTATATGGAGAAAGCATTGTTTTCGTAAAAACGTTCGAATTTGAATTTTCAGTTGAATTATCTGTTTTGGTGCTCCCAGAACCCCAAAAAATTGTTTAGTGCAATTATCTGTGTTGGTGCTCCCTGAACCCAAAAATATTTTTAGTGGAATTTTTTGTTTTGGTGCTCCCTGAACCCAAAAAAGTGTTTTTAACGTGGTGTCTGTCTGTCAGTGTGTCAGTATGTATACACGACCAGAGGGGACACTATTGGTCCGATTTTCATGAAATTTGGTATGTAAGTACTAAACCCTAATATCTCCAGGCGTTTTTTTCATTTTTTGGAATTTTTAATTTTAAGGGTAATTTACCCCTAAAAACCAATAAAAAACGACAAAAATGCAAATTTCTCAAAAACGGCTCTAACGATTTTGATCAAATTTTCAGTATTTATAGTGCTTAAGATGCCAAACAAAATGACACCATCCGCTTTTATCAAAACTTCGGCGTTTCATATGGGGAAATGTTAAAAAATAAACAAGTTTATGTTGTCAATCTAGCATCACGGCAACGGCCGCAAGGGATAGCACAACGGTAGAGAAGACGGCCAGTAATTCAAAGGTCGCGCGATCGAATCCCGCCTGGACAATAACTTTTTTATACGATTGACGTAGGTAGAATATTATTTTTTTGTTTTGTTCTAAAAAGTAGTAAATAAAATGAATAAAAACAATATTATTTTGACTACAGTAAGTTGGGAGAAAGTTTGTGTCAGTTAACTGATACCGTTTATTAAATTAAAAGAAGTGGTACACTACCAGTTGAATTACTACCTATAATCGTTTTCAAATATATTAATTACATTTGGAGTAATAATAATTGTAAAATATAGTATTTTGCATTTCCAGGTTTTAAGATTTGAAGACTTTTTCAAAAACAATACCCTATAGCTCCTAAACAAATTATTACAATTACATAAATCTTCACGTATTTTAACGTGTTTGCATTTGCTTTTATTTTGTTAACCGAACCTAAAATAGCTGTCGCTGAAGAATAACTGATTCTAAATTTGCTAAGTTGGTTGCTATGCTTAATAAATGTACGTGTATTCAACAAACGTGTGTTGCTAAGCTTTTGATCCGTATCAGTTGTTTTATAGGGCTGGGAGTGAAGGCCCGTATTTTCTCAATTTTTACTTTCTCCCCCTATACCACATAGTTTATGGAGAAAGTATTGTATTCGTCAAAATTTTCGAGTTTGAGTTTTTGGTGGAAATATCCGTTTTGGGTCCCCCTGAACCTAAAAAACCTGGTTTTCGGAGTGATGTCTGTGTGTGTGTGTATGTGTGTCTGTGTGTCTGTGTGGATGTTATCAGACCTTGAGCCTAAACCAGTCGTCCGATTTTGATGAAATTTGGTATGGAGGTACTAATCCACGGTATCTCCAGGCGTTTTTTTCATTTTTGTGAATTTTTTATTTTTAAGGGTAATTTTCCCATAAAAACCCATAAAATATCGGAAAAATTAACTTTTCTCAAAAACGGCTCTAACGATTTTGATTAAAATTTTACAGTTTATTACCTAAAGTACTATAAACTGTAAAATTTTAATCAAAATCGTTCGAGCCGTTTTTGAGAAAAGTTGATTTTTCCATTATTTTATGGATTTTTATGGGAAAATGACTGTTAAAAATAAAAAAAATCACAATAAATTGGTAATAGTATTTTTTTATTAAGTTTCTATAATGAGGGAGAAAGTATGTGTCAGTTTCCTGATACCGTTTATTAAATTTTGAAATCAAATTTTCGCAAACTCCTTTCTAAGCACAGTAGAACTCCAGTTATCCGAATCAATTAGGACCGGGCCCCATTCGGGTAATCACAAATTTGGACAATTGGCTTTTCTCCGAAAAAGGGTTTATTTTAACCTTTTCGGGACTGGCTTCGCGTTTATAAACTATCGGCACATACTACGGTCGCGTATACACGTTTTAGAAGCGGCCGACGGACAGTGCATTGCACGCCAACCACCGTATTGGAATTATTTTTATGATTAACTTGTTTTTTGCATTACTGGACTGGATTTATTATAAATAAATAACTTTGTGTTCGTGAAATACTGCTCACAGTCCTGTTTGATGACTCTATTTCTGTTTGGCGGTGATGATCGTTTCGCCTATTTCTCAGGCATTGTCGAACCGATTATGTTATTAAAATATTTTGCATTTAATTTAATGCACGTCAAGTATACTGTCTGAGATTTTTCTCAATCACATTGAACAAAAATACATTACGAACCCGTCTAACAAGTTTTATAAAAACATACGTTTATACCACAGATACGTCGACGACACAATCTGTCTCTTCAAAGGAACTAAAAGACAAATAAATACTTTTAATAACTATTTAAATAAATTACACCCTTCCCTCAAATTCACATGCGAAGTGGAAGCCAACGATAGCTTGAATTTTCTTGACTTAACTATCACCAAAGCTAACAACAAATTTGCCTTTAAAGTATACAGGAAACCAACACAAACGGACCACACAATACACGCCACCTCAAATCATCCGCACAACCAAAAGATGTCAGCTTATAATAGTTTTATACATAGAGCGCTTAACATACCGATGAACAAAACTGATTTCGAACAGGAAATAAAAACAATAAAACAGATAGCAATCTCAAATGGCTACGATCACGCAATAATAGATAGACTGATAAAAAACAAAAACAAACAGAACAATATAAAAAAAAAACAAACCGAAATATATAAGTGCTGAATACCATGGATTGTTCGATAATGCCGCAGACAGAATATTCCAAAAACAAGGTTACAAACTGGCCTTTAAAACTAAAAATAACTTAGCCAAGGCAATCAAACCAAAACCTAAAGATGACTGCCCTTATAACGCAAGTGGAATATATAACCTTACTTGTAATAATTGCGATAAACATTACATCGGTCAAACAGGACGAACTTTCAAAACACGTTTCAAAGAGCACATTGATAATAGTAAATCTGACCCAACCCATTCTAAATATGCCGAACACCTAATAGATACTGGCCATACATATACAAATATCCAAAATAACATGCAAATTCTAAATAAATGTTCTAAAGGACCAATTATGAATGTCCTTGAGGAATTTCACATTTTTAAGGCCACAATTTTAAACCCAAGCTTACTGTTGAACGATAAAATCCATTTTCAATCCAATATCTTATTTGACAATATCATCGGAACCAACTCCCTCCTATCGCCAAAATAATCTACTGAATACATTTCAATATGTAAGATCGACTAGATTAATCAGTGCGTAACTAAGGACGTGCGAGTGTGTTTTTTATCCGTAAGACTATCTTCATATCTTTGTTCAAATGTGCTGTGTACATGTATAGTGTTTGTGTTTTGTGTTTGTGTTCGTAAATTTTGATTAACAATTTAATGTTGTTTTGACGTGCATTAAATTAAATGCAAAACATTTTAATAATATAATCGGTTCGACAATGCCTGAGAAATAGGCGAAACGATCGTCACCGCCAAACAGAAATAGAGTCATCAAACAGGAACTGTGATCAGTATTTCACGGAAACAAGGTATTTATTTATAATTATTTTTAATACACAATGCATTGCATGCTTCGCACGCCAACCCCTGTTTGAACTGTGCATTGAAAAAACTCCCAACTCGGGGGTTGGCGTGCGAAGCACGCAATACAACGTGTATTGAAAATACTCCCAATACGGGGGTTGGCGTGCAATGCACTGTGCGTCGGCCGCTTCTCATAGTGTTCAGTGTCAAGCTCACATGTGCGTCCTAAGCAGTGGACGTGTTAAGCTCTATACCCCGGTCTAGCCCCTCTGGAAAATATCAATGGGCGCCCATGTTCTGGTTATCTTCTGAACTTTATTTTCCTTTACTTCCCTGTTCACCCATTGCTCTCTTAATTTCTCCGAAGCACCGTCTCATACACGTCGAACGGAACTCATAACCGAAAGGCGCGTCACATGTTCCTAACGTCGCTGGAACTGACAAACACTCCTCTATTAAAGAAAATTACTTTTTTCGTCATTACTGTTGAAGCGGCAGTATTGCGCGCCCCTCCTTCTCGTCTAGATGTTATCTCGGCTACTGGCGAAGCTTTCAACATATTTATTAGGAACACTTTGTGCGGATATTCTATTCTTATCTTACTTATTTTCCCGATAACATGGAAGACAGTAACACAACAATCTGTTGCTATTACCTCAGTTTGTTAATAACTAACCGACAGACTCTGGCGTTACGAATTACAACCGAGGACAGTATTAAAGTTAATAGCCGTATAATTAGTGTTTTATTATTACTTTCTCACTATACTATAGTATAGAGAAAGTATAGTGATCGTAAAAAAAAACGATGTTGAGATTTTTGTGGAAATATCCATTTTGGGAGCCCTGAGTCCAAAAATGTGGTATTTACAAAATGTCTGTCTGTATGTCTGTATGTTTACAAAGCTAAAGAGAAAACTATTCGATCGATTTCGAACAAATTTGCACCAAACAAGTCAATTAGGCCTGTATAGATGCACGAAATAAGGTTTTAAAATTTTTTGATAAACAACCCTCTTTCTGGTCAAAACCCCCAAAACATAAGTTATAAATTGTTTTTATAAAAAAACCACTTTAACGATTTTGATAAAATTTGACTTATTTGTAGCCGTTATTGTACCCTACCATATGCAAAAAACCGCAACTTTAAAAAAATTCTTGTTCAGCTAATAATAATAATATCTGATTTTTGGCGGTTTTTTTACCAAAAAGGGGGTTGTTTTCAAAATTGTTCAAAACATTTTTTCGTGCCCTTAATTGACAGGTGCTTGTTCGAAATTTATCGAATAGTTTTCTCTCTAGCTAATAATAATAATATTTATTAGTTAATCTCCTACTTTAATATCACCTCTCCTACACCTCATACAATTATGAAGTCACAGTGAATCTGTTTAATAATTTAAATATGTTTGTGAGAAAGTGTGTGCCAGTTCCTGGTACCGTTTATTAAGTAGTAAATTGTTAAACCATAAAATGTACACATTTAAAACTTCTTTAAACTAAAAAAAAAAAAACAAACCGTGAAACGATTTTGATAAAATTTTGCTTATTTGTAACCCTTAATGTACCCTACCATACGCGCAAAACCGTATCTTTCTAAAAATTCTCGTTTAGCTAACAATAATAATAATAATAATAATAACTGATTTTTGGGGGGTTTTTGGCCGAAAAGAAGGTTGTTTCCAAAAATTTTCAAAACCTGTCTTCGTGCATCTATACAGGCTTAATTGACAGGTTTGGTGCAAATTTGTTGGAAATCGATTGAATAGTTTTCTCTTTAGCTAATAATAATAATATTTATTACCTACTCTTCTACTTTAATGTACTATCCCCTCTCCTATTTTAATACAGTTATGAAGTCACAGTTGGGGTTACATACGGGGGTTGGCGTGCGAAGCACGCAATGCACTGTGTTTTGAAAATACTCCCAACATGGGGGTCGGCATGCAATGCCGTTTCTCATCAAGTGTTCAGTGTCAAGCTCACATGTGCGTCCTTAGCAATGAATCTATTTAATAACTTAAATATTTTTGCGAGAAATTACTGTATGTGCCAGTTTCTGGTACCGTTTATTATTACTTTGAAATAAAAACAACAATGAAACTACAGCAACAAGAAGATAAATAATTCGGTCACGCAGCTTAACCGCTGTCGTCAGTTGAGCGAATTTCAAAAATTAAGTTATATGTTTGAGGGTTTTAACCAACTATTTGGGAAATTGGACTGCTCACGAAGGCGCTGTATAGCTGCCTGAGTGTACGATATACCGAGTGTCCCACGAAGAGGTCCCTATTTTTGAATTAATATATTAGATGCACCGAACACTACAAACCTGAAACTCAACAGTCCTAGCATACACATATGTAAAAGAAATACACCTGAGTATCAGTTAATTCTGACACATTAGGACAAAATGGCGGGATATCAAAAAAATAGTACCTTTTTGTTAAAATAGTTTTATTTGCTTAAGTGTTACAACATAATTATTGAATTTTAACGATGTTACTAAGCACTAAACAACGTTAGGGAATTAAAGATATAAGTAACTAATAAATAAATTAAATCTATTTGATCCATAAACCTTATTCAAACTGATGTCCATCGATCGCAATGCACTGATGACAACGAAATAGAAAACAGTCATACGCTTTGCTGAACAACTCTCGAGGTATCAACTGTTGTTCCTCTTCGATCAACCTCATTAGTTCATAGTCTGTCGCAATGTTATGACAATAAACCTTCTCCTTCAAAAAGCCCCACAGAAAAAAGTCACAAACAGTCAAGTCTGGAGACCTTGGGGGCCAGTCCATGGAGCTGCTGCCACGACCTATCCAACGGTTAGGAAGATTTTGGTCCAAAACTGCTTTGGCCACATTAGCATAATGCGGAGGAGCTCCATCCTGTTGGAAAAAACGTCTTTCATCTCAGGCTGAGAAAGATGAGGAACTATGTGATTGCTTAAAACTGATGCATACCTTTCTCCAGTCATTGTTTGTCGGGATATGTCATACGACAAAACACCATCCTTGGTAACAGCAGCCCAAACTGTTATACCTGTTGGTTTTAATTTCTCTTCTTGTAAGATATGTGGATTTTTTGTGTTATAGTAATGACAATTATGCCTGTTTACAGTTCCTGTTCGATAAAATGTCGCTTCATCTGAAAACACGATTCCTTCATGCCATTTGCTATCTACGTCAGTCTTTTCAATTATTTTCGAACAAAATTCCAATCGTCTGTCAGGATCATCTTCAAGCAGTCCGTGAACTAAATGAGTTTTATAATGTTTGTTCTTTTTGGCATACCTTTGGACAGATGACTTCGGTATCCCTGTAGCTGATTCCACCTTTCTTACTGAATTAGGCGTATTTGGAGATTCCATGAAAGCAGCACATACGATTTCTTCATTTTCTATGTTGGAGGATCTATGGTATTTTTTTTGTATTGACCCCGTTTCTAGTAGGATAGTCTTCCACTTACGAATAGATTTCCTTGACGGTGGAACTACACCTGGGTACCTTTCCCTAAAACACCTTATTGCTTCATAATCATTTTCAAAGGCAATAGCCCAGGAACAACATTTCACTTTTTGCTCAGTTGAAAACGGCAAGGTACATAAGACACTTTACAATGCAACTTAATAACAAATGCCAATGTTTATTACCAAATATGTTCACTGTTGTGGATACACGCAGTCAGCTGATAGATTTAAAATAGTCTAAACAGCTGTAGCTGTTCCTATTCTAAATAAAAGTAGGTTTACCCTTAAAATACGATTGCTGATTTTGTTTTTTCAGCCATTTTGTTTGGATCAGTCAGATTTAACTGATACTCAGGGGTATTTCTTTTACATATGTGTTAGTCACGACTGTAGAATTTCAAGTCCGTAGCGCGCTCTATAAATCTGTCATATCAATTCAAAAAAAATAGGGACCTCTTCGTGGGACACCCGGTATATTACAGTAGTAGAAATTGTTTGTGCCTAGCCTCCAGCCACGTCTCACGCGTTGTTCGTTCCGCTCGCAGCGAGTTAGCACCTCGCCCTTATGGCCTCGGATTATACAGGGTGTTTACAAACTACCTGGAAATATTTTGTGTATTCGTTCCTTAGGTCAAGACAATCAAAAAACGTCATATAAATATGGGTCTGAAATGACTAGTTTTCTGTCTGTCAGTCTGTTTATGTTTTTTACAAATTATTTTATAACTTGCGAACTATTTTAGAAAGAAACTTCAAATTTGAACACGAACGTGTACCTTGGTAGGCCAAACAAGTGTATAAAATTTCTTTACGATATATTAAACAGTTTTAAGATGGCGGCCATTTAAAATCTTTGATGTTAAATTTCACGAAAACCGTAATTTTTACTAAAAAAATGTTACCAGTAATATAAAATGTAGAATTTTTAGACGAACAAAGTCATACTTTTTTTGCTACAATCGGATAATAAATAACTGAGTAATGACATTTACTGAAATAAATACCATGTAAAATTTGCGCTAAACAACAATTTGCCGTGTACAGTTCTTACATAATTAGGTAAATGTTTCACTTAAGGAAGAAATGCACAACATAAGTTTGTAAACACCCGGTATACTGTTTTGCTTTACTCGCAGCGATTTATTTGTTAGATAAAACTCCAAATATTATGCTAGTACTGAAAGTCCCCAAAACTTGTTACTTCCTGCCAAAGAACGTGCTTCCGTTTGTTGTGACATAGGAATCCATCGTGTGTACCAAATTTGAATCTAATTGAACGTAAAATTTTGCCATTATAGTGCGAGCACACATATACTCATACATATATAAGATTTTTGTAAAGTCACCCTAAAACTTTTTCTTGTGACCATGGTCGGAGATCGTTGAACATTCTCGACCTAACGTCTCATAAGGGCCACTGCAATAGCTCGTCTCGCCTACGGAAATTTGCGAATAACAGTGAAATAAATAGTTTAAACTGACTTTATCAAGGCCTACATTAACAATGATGTCGGGGATTTTTAACTCGGTAAATGTATACAACTATAAGAATTATAAAACTGTAGGCCTATTTGTAAATTTTTTTAAATTTATATACGTTATTATATATTTTAAGAAAGATAAAAATATTATCTTTCAATTGCTTTTTATTTAATACTAGAGGATGCCCCTGCGTGCTTCGCACGCCAACCCCCAATGGAACCTTTTAAAAACGCATGTTATGTTTTATTTATAATAAAGGTGTAGGATTAATAATAACCTCAAAACTGAGATGGTAAATAATGTTAAATGTTCAAATTAAATTAGTATATCTTATATTTTATAACAGTAGTTATAATAATGGTTAAAAGAACCAGCAAGGCTTAGGTATACATTTTAAATCCCTAACCTAAAAGCTAGAAATACAAAAATAATTGCTTCCAATTTTGAAATCAGTTGTTAATGGAAATATTGGAGCTAATAGCTATATTATCTCTGTTGCTTTATTCAATTGGTTGCTATGGTAATAAATGTAAATACATGGGTTGGTTTATCATTCTAGGCCTAACCTAAGAATTTTTTCCGGCTAAACTTACAATTATTTAAATAAATAAACGGTATCAGGTAACTGACACAAACTTTCTCCCAACTTACTGTAGTCAAAATAATATTGTTTTTAAT
>JAGFPH010014724.1:0-22855 GCA_018207615.1 Philaenus spumarius | reverse complement strand
GATTAATAAAGTTAATTAAACAAAACCAAGATATTAGTTTATTGTTAGTGTTTATATTAATTCAAATCACAACAGTAATTCCTCTGTATTTTGATTTTATAAAATTAATAAAATCCGCATTACAGTAGTTGATTTTAAAGTTACTTGTTTGTCTAAACATTGCTTGTGTTGGTACGTTTTTATTGGTTCAAAACATTTAAATACAATAAGTCCATACAAGTTTTGAACGATTAATTCTATCAAAAAAACAACAAGAACAAAAAAATTTTAAAATGACTTATAAAGTCCAAAATCTCCATAAAATAATGAGTGCTCCACAAAAAGTTTGAAAGTTGGCGGCCATTTTACAGACATTTTATCTACATACAGTGGAACTTGGTTATAACGTCATCAAAGGGACCGGAAGTTTTTTAACGTTATATCCGAGTGACGTTATAAAAAAAGCAGCCTTAAATCTGAGTGAAAGGACAAAGTAAAAACGCAAATGTTCTGCTATATACAGTACAACACTGTTTATTGAAATCTACTCGTACATTGGAATAGTATAATAAAAAAACATTAATAAAAAAATTATACGTTTTCACAATTAAATATTTTATAACAAAAATCTTACTTTACTGTCGAAAAAAATCTGTGATCTTCTTTTGAACGGTCCTTTCAGAAAAATAAATTCTCTCCGTTGTGCAACAAACGTCTTGAAGCGCACTGAGTGTTGAAGCAGTCGTTTTTCTGAAGCTAAAGAACCGGGAGAGAGTCTCAGCAGCCTTCATTGCTTCTTGAACCGACGGACAAACGAAGTCTTCTGCGCTCTGGTCATCATCTTCATCAGGACTATCTTCGGCATCCTTCTTCTGAACATCTGCGATGATCTCTGCATCACTCAACATTTGGAATGTTTCTACTTGATCATCCACTGAAGCGTATGAATCAATATCATATTTCCAAAGTTGCTCTGGTCAACATTAAACTGTGCAATCCACGTTGAAAGAGGCAGTTCATCATCTTCGTCATAATTTTCAAGTGAAGCTGTAGATCCCAATTGAGCTTTGCGGAAGCACTTCGAAATGGTTATCGGCGTTATATTATTCCAGGACTTGTCTAGGAACCTTATGGCGTCCAATATTGAGATGTTCACGGGCTGTGCGGTGTCCATGCTAAGAATAATTTTTTTTAACAAGAATTTCCAGTAGTGACACTTTAGACTTCTTATGACGCCTTGGTCCATGGGCTGAAGAATACTTGTACAGTTGGCAGGGGAAAAAACAAGATTTATGTTGGTTAAATTTAATTTCGGATGTGCTGCACAATTGTCAACTAGAAGAAGAATTTTTCTGTTTTTAAAGATAACTGTTGATCCCACTTCCTTAACTCTTCTTCAAATATGGCAGATGTCATCCACGCTTTTTTGTTAGCAGTGTAATTCATCGGTAGTTTTTTTACGTTTTTAAAACATCTAGGGCGCAAACTCTTTCCGATCACTAAAAGCTTTCTTTTTTCAGTTCCTGTCATGTTTGCACAAACGAAGGCCGTTATTCTCTGCTTGGCAAGCTTTCCACCAACACACTTTTCGTTTTTAAATTGTAATGTCTTGTCTGGAGTTAACGTGAAGAAAATTCCGGTTTCATCTCCGTTGAAAATGTCTTCGTCTTTGTAACCTTCACTTAGAGTTGGCCACGTCTTCTGCACCCATTCACTCGTAACGTTCTGATCAACACTTTTTGCTTCGCCACAAATCTTCGCAAAGGAGATTGAATGTCTCGCTTTGAAACGATCAAGCCAGCCGTTTGAACATGTAAAATTAGAACCGAACATTTGTCCAAACTCAGTCGCTTTTTCTTTAAGAATTGGTCCACTAATAGGAATGTTGGCGCTGCGGCATTGCTTAAACCATTTAAGCAACGCCTCATCCACATCACTATGTTGGCACTTTCTTATTTTTTTTTTACGTTTTCTCCGTCTTTCTTAAACGCGGTTAAAATTTTGTCTTTATTCTTTAAAATTGAACCTACTGTAGAATTTACCAGACCAAACTCACGACACACATCAGCGATTTTTCTTCCACTTTCCTCCGCTCTGATCAACCGCACTTTTTCCTTGATAGGAAGCACCTTCCGTTTGACACCACAACTTGACATTGCACAAACAAAACAACTAACAACGTATAAAACAACTGTCAACACACGCGATGCTCACACGGAGGTAGGTAGTGATGTGACTGATGATTTACCGTAACTAATGAAACAAACAATACAGTACAGTGTGCCTGTGTCACCACAGTCACTGACCTTGTAGAATGTAGGGGTGGGAAGGGATAAGACCCAGGTATGCGGGACAGCCCCCACCCCCTCGAGACACCAATTACACAAAAGAGTTTCATCCCGTCACCAGCTCAACGTCCGGCTTGTGACCTGGTTTTGCTTTTGTTGTTTCTACACATTGTTTCTATGAACTTTGGGACATAATACAAGCACACTACCACTTTTGCAACCTAAGAATCGCAAAATTTTTGACGCTATAGCCGAGCGCCGCGATATTTGTTGACGATATAAACGGGTTTTCGTACAACATAAAATGTTCAATTTTGGCCGGTCTGTATAAAATGTGACGTTAAACCCGAGTTGACGTTACAGCCGATGCTGTTATAACCAAGTTCCACTGTATTTTGTAATGTCTCAAAAAAACAAGGGAAGGTTCCCTGATGAAAGTTTGCTCTCAGCCAGTGGCGGCTCGTGAGTAAAATGCTGGGGGGGGCACACACCACTGGGGTGTTTGTACATTTTGTGTATTTTATTGAGTTTTTAAGGCAATCTAGGTATTAAATTTGTGATGCCATATGTTTCTGAAATACTTATCATAAGTAAATCTGAAATACTCTACTTACACACCTTTAGTTATATTGCTTGTAGCAGAAGTCCATCCTTCTTTCCGACTCACTAAATTCGTCGCTCTACGCATGCTCGGACGCCGTCCCAAGCCTTCCATAAGGCACAAGCTTTAGACGCGTCATAGCACCAGCAGCCCCCACCACTACCACTCTTCATATAACTGCATGGTAATGGATTGGGACGTTCTGGCCAGCGACCCACGGCTACAAATACAAACTTCTCGCGCTATTTTTGCGTGTTTTTTCCTACATTTTCGATGTATGTGATTGAAAAAAACACTCTGGTTAATTAGATGTATAATTATAATTGAATGGGTATTTATTTATTTTTTATTTTTCAAATCTTTTGGAGGGGCGGCGTCCGAGAGCCCTTATGGGCAAGCCGCCACTGCTCTCAGCTTTATAGTTTACAAGACACCAATGGTGGCCCATTTAAAAAAGAGATCCTGTATATTTAACAAGCTTTGAGGTAGCCTTAGTTTGTTTTGTTGTTTATTGTTCATGTTAACAATTTTTTGCATTAAATTTTATAGAATTTTGTTCATTTGCTATTTACTCATTTAAAAAATTTGTATAAAAGATAATTATTTAACATAAAGATTATGTTCTAAAGAGTTTTTTTTTGCTGTTATTTTTTGGCACCTCTGCTTCAACATGTCGTAAATTGTAAACATATCGTAAATTGTGATCACTGATCCTATCACAATAGTATACTATTGTGTCTTGGTATGTATTGTGTTTTGTTGATATTATTTTGTAGTTTTAAAATGCATAAATTATATATTGTTATTCCTATAAATATTTTACGATTCATGGCTTTGTTACACTATTACAGCACATATATAGAATGTTATATGGATTTTTATCCATTGTTATGTACTTATTTATAGTTTATTATTGTTATAGTTTGTTCTTGTTATATATTTATTTGTAGTCTTCTGCTTGTTGGTATTTAGATTATTATTTATTTTTGGATAATTTTTTTTCCTTTAATTATCTAGCCATCCGTTTGTTGATTGTAATTATATGAGGAGGTGTATTGTAAATTTTACCCTAGATATTGAATACTGGTAATGAATGACAGTTGTAAAAGATATATAAGTAGAATATGCTTATAGTAGTAGCCTCCACACTGTAAATTCTATTCTCATCTAATTTTTTTTGCCTAATTGATTGCAATTATCACTGAAAATAAAGATACAAAAGGAAAAAGTTCAATAGAGTCCTACCATTTTTCGTTTTATTTTTGATAGCCTATTGAATTTTAAACATGCATAGATCCAGCGATCACCATCTTAAATCCTGTTTATTAATATTTAGTTTATCACTCCATTGCACGCGTCCCATGAAGGTACATGCATCGTGCCTTAGTTAACACCATTAATCATATAATTTTCAGATTTTTTAGATAAAACAATGCACACAACTCTAAATTAACAATTAATTCTACATATTAAAAAATCACACACATAAAAAAACAATGAAGATTTACTTAACTGATATCAATAATTCCATGAAACTTGAACATTAAAATTAATTAATGAAACTACCACCTAGTAGGCTACTTAATTGTAGTAACTTAGTCATGAGTTGTACGGTAACTTAGTCTTTCGTATTTGTAATGACTCAGGTGTCTCAGTCAAAAAATAAAAATTAGACAATTAAGACTTAGTAAAACAAAGAACATGAATGTATCAATGCAGAAAAACTTGGAACTTGATATTTGAACTGGATTCGTATGTCTACTAAGTATTGGAAGTATGGTATCACAAAAAAGTTCCCAAAAACAAGATAAAATCTTGTTTCTAGAATGTTATCACTCCATTTCTCTTCATTTCCATCACATTCACTACTATCATCTACGTCACAACTAATAAAAGGCACAATGTTGCAGCATGAATATTGACCGCACCTTTGCATGGATATTTGGAAGTCTTGTCGTTTTTTTTCCCCCAACAAGAAGCCTCTTGTTTTTGATCTTGGTGAAGAATTTCTAGAATACGAATACTGATGGCACATGACAAGCATGGGAGCAATGATCGCATAATCAAGTGATCGCTTATGAGCACTTTTCCCAGTTCCTGAAGGAAACCTCGGCGAGGTGGAACTTCATTCCATTCCCCAAACAAATGACTTAGCTGTTGATTTCAAAAAAATTTTGAATTGTGGAGAATAGTCCCCATATAGAATAAGTCATACTTTGTTAACAATCGTGAAAGAGAGTAGTGTCGCTAAACCCATTATTTTCAGCAATGACATTTCGACCGAGTTAGAAATAGGGCTAACCAGACATTGAACGACATCCACAGGTTTAAACTACAAGAATGTGGAGAGGTAAAATTTAAAAAATTGTGTGCTTAAGACCATACGGGAGAAGTGTAAACTTATATGGCGAGTGTAAACTTATTTCGCGATATTCTGATGAATATAAAATATATGATGGAAATTATTTTGTGTTATTAAGCTGGACATCTGAATCAACTGTTTATCTGTTATTTTATTCAATTGGTTGCTATGGTAACGAATGTAAATACATTCAAGAAACATGTGTTTGTTCATCAGTCTAGGCCTAACCTAAAATTATTAAAGATTATACATTCGAATCAACTGCTTTATCAGTTATTTTATTTGATTAGTGGGTTGCTATGGTACTAGTCTATGGCGATGGACTCTGCTGGTTCGAATCTCGGCAAGACCAAAACCTTTCAAGCTGACGGACTAGAGCCTTTCATAAAATACATGAGATAATGCGTGATGGTAAAATTTGAATAGAGCGTTTCATAAAATACATGAGAAATGTGATGGTAAAATTCGATAAGAGCATTTCATAAAATGCGTGACTGTAAAATCCGATTCACTGCCAGCAAACATAGCGCCAAGGTGCGCCTATAGAAGTTTACATTTCAAAAATAAAACATTTAGGAATACTTACGAATTTACAAGCACTGTATCTGTGAGATACAAAATGTCAATGGAGGCTCCAATTTAGCCTATTAGGCCCCTATTACTCTCTATGTCTTGGAAATTTATAACTATTCTAACTTCACTTTAGTTAATTACCAACAACAATAGTAAAATAAATCTAATAATTCTATATAAATATATGTGGCAGTATTATTTACCATATACCTAGGCCTATCAGTTTTTTTTAATGTTAATTTGGATTGTTCCATTCATTACTTTTAAAATTAATGTTTCTGTGAATGGCGTATATTTCGATACTTAACAAAATACACGTTATACGGCATTAATGAATTACTACAACTCATTTGTTGTTATCATTACATCCCAAAAACATAAATATTGCCTTAACAAGTTGTGGTAGTCCTAGGCCTTGACTGATTGGCATACGACGAAATACCTTAAACTAAAATTGTTAACTATGTACTACACTTTCTTACCTCATAGCAGTTAAGACTTCAATAAAGGCTTATCTTTAAGTTTCTTAGCCATTGATTTTAACTATATGTTGCAGCCATTGACACTGAAATTTTGTACAACACACCTCCATTTTTCCGATTCAGCCCTCTCCCTGTTATCCTGCATCTGTCACTTTTGAACTTCCGGTTCATTCGTTCTCTTCCCTACATTTCGTTTTTCGTACTGTAATTTTTACTTTCTTCACCCTATACCTCTTGGTAATATTATCTCTGCCCTATACGTAGTATATGGAGAAAGTATTGTTTTCGTAAAAATGTTCGAATTTGAATTTTCAGTTGAATTATCTGTTTTGGTGCTCCCAAAACCCCAAACAATTGTTTAGTGCAATTATCTGTGTTGGTGCTCCCGGAACCCAAAAATATTTTTGGTGGAATTTTTTGTTTTGGTGCTCCCTGAACCCAAAAAAGTGATTTTAGAGTGGTGTCTGTCTGTTAGTCTGTCTGTATGTATACACGTCCAGAGAGGACACTATTGGTCCGATTTTCATTAAATTTGGTATGTAGGTACTAAACCCTAATATCTCCAGGCGTTTTTTCATTTTTTGGAATTTTTAATTTTTAAGAGTAATTTACCCCTAAAAACCCATAAAAAACTACAAAAATGCAAATTTCTCAAAAACGGCTCTAACGATTTTGATCAAATTTTCAGTATTTATAGTGCTTAAGATGCCAAACAAAATGACACCACCCGCTTTTATCAAAACTTCGGCGTTTTATAATTATGGGGAAATGTTTAAAAATAAACAAGTTTGTGTTGTCAATCTAGCATCGCGGCGGCGGCTGCACGGGGTAGCGAGCACGGTAGCGAGCACGGCCAGTAATTCAAAAGTCGCGCGATCGAATCCCGCCTGGGACAATAATTTTTTTATACGATTGACGTAGGTAGAATATTATTTTTTTTGTTTTGTTCTAAAAAGTAGTAAATAAAATGATTAAAAACAATATTATTTTGACTACAGTAAGTTGGGAGAAAGTTTGTGTCAGTTAACTGACACCGTTTATTAATAGTGTACCGGTAAAGTCTTTTATTTTTCGATTGATTTTAAAGTTTAATTCAAAACATAATATTGAAAACATAATATAATACCGGTATTGAACAACAAATTTGAATATATAATTTTTTTTACGTATTCACTTTTATCAAATACCGTACTGAAGTGTTAGAAAGAGATTTCTTCAAATTAAGTCCGGATTATATAAATATTAGTTAGCAATGGCAATAACAATAAATAATATAATGATAATAAATAAATAGAAAAGGATAAATGAAATAGGACAAAACGACAAGTATCTTTAAATTTTACCAATCACATTCAAATGAAAAATACGAAGCTTATTTTCCTAGATTTATAAACAAATTATTTAAAGATTAGAAAAACAACTCATATAGTAAGAATCAATATCAAATTTTCACATTATTACAAAAAAAAAAAATAATAATACTGAACCTAATAAACGGTTTGGTACTGATATTTAATTGGTCAATCAACTGATACAGTCTGATGTTTCACTTTTATTAATGCTATCGGTTACAGCATCAGGGTGCCTCCTGTGTCGCCTTCTACGACTAGAATGTATTTTTGTCGCTTTCTTCGACGAGCAGAATCGATGTCATCACTTAATTCGGAACTCTCTCCGTAATAGCGGATTTTCATCATTCTATGCCTAGGACGGCTTGTCCGTCTTCGCCTAGAATGGTTTGTCCTAATTCCACGTCAAGGACAGCTTGTCCTCTGCCTTCGCCTTCTGGCTTCAGTAAATTTTGTAGTATATGTTCGCTGTATGTGGTCGCTGCATAGTACAGCGGATGCATTTCTGCAAGCTAAGCATTCTTACACACGTAAGTCTCGGCCTAGGTGTTATATTTCAATAATTTAGCGCGACCACTAACAGATCTAGAGAAGTTGCCTAAGTGTACATCTAATAATAACCGCTGCTTGCTAACGCGCACTTTATATTAATAACCGTTGCGTGCTAACGCGCACTTTATCCACTGCGTGCGAACGCGCACTTTATATGATTTCAACCAACTATTTGGGGAATCTGTCTACATACGAAGGCGCTGAATAGCTGCCTCAGTTGAGTAAATTTTATATTAATAACAGTATGCGGGAAATCTGTCTACACACGAAGTCGCTGAATCTGCCTGCTTGTACATCCAATAGTATCCATTGGGAGCTAATACACATCTAATAATAACCGGTGCGGACTCTGAGGGTAGGATAAGATAAGTAAGGTAAACCTTCGGGGCCTTGGATGATGGGGCCCTTGAAATATATGGAGCCCTAGTGTGTATATGGCCCTGGAGGATGGGTCTCCTGAAATATATGGGGCCCTCGAATGTTTGGGCCCCATGAATGATGGGACCCTGGAATATATTGGGCCCTCAAATGTATGTTGCCCCTAGATGATGAGGCCCCTAAAATGTATGGGGCCTTCGAATTTTTATGCAACTTAGATGATGTGGCCCTCAAATGTTTGGGCCCCTGAAATGTATGTGAACCTCGAATGTTTGGGCCCCTTGGATGATGAGGTCTCTGAAATATATGGGGCCCTCTAATGTATAAGGCCTCTAGGTGATGGGGCCCCTGAAATGTATGTGGCCCTCGAATGTTTGGGCCCCTTGGATGATGGGGTCTCTGAAATATATGGCCTTCGGCTAAGTACGGTTTGTAGAGGTCGCGGCAGAGCCTTACGTTCGGAAAATACCGTTGAATTGAGCGAGTTTTATATTAATAACCGTTGCGGGGAAATTGCTCTACACATGAAGACGCTGAATAGCTGCCTGTATGTACAAAATATATTGTAGAATTCATTTGCACTTAAGCCTCCGTTAAAAACATTAACATTTCCGTTCTTTCGAAATTTTGATGCAAAATTTGGGGGAGGAGTGACCCCGGGGTTGAGTTAGACCGAATACAACTTGTTTGACTTTTTAGAAACATTACGTTATATTTTGGTCGGTTATGTAGTTACGTATATCATACGCATGGGGTGCGGCAGAGCCTAAGGTTAGCCAAAGTTTTAGTTCGGCTAAGTACGGTTCGGTTGAACTCGGACAGAACCTTACATTCGGGTTAGCTCTGTTTTCCGTACATTATAACACATTTTATAAAAATAATTCAGGGTACAGCGAAGCCTAAAGTTAAGTTCGGTCAAGTTTGGTTTGCGGGTCTAAATTTCTTCACGTGCGAATCGGATTTACTCGGGGACGATCGGTAGTGTTTGGGATTATATAATGTATTTTATACTATATCCCAAGCACACTATAACATTTAAAGCTCCTAATTTCTTCTAAGTGCGCGTCGGTTGGGCTCGGGGACGATCGGTAGTGTTCGGGATTATATAATGTATTTTACACTATATCCCAAAGACATTATCTGATACAAGATTGATGACGAATATTAAACTGATATACTCAACTAAACAGATGCTAATTAAGAGAATGCTATTCATCACCTTATGGTAACGTGAGTTCTACTACGACCGAAAAAACGAGACCGATATTCGTTCCGTATAGTATGGGCCTAACCTGTGTCTTTCAGGCTACTACGTAACTACACTCATAACCAAATGGCGGATCTAGAGAGGCGGGCACAGGGGGCACGTTTGATTTTTTTTAGGTTTGAATTTAATATAAATTTATTTCGAAACTGTACAATAGTTAAAATTTAAAATAAATTGTTTTTGTGTTGTGTAATTGTTATACAACAATAAAAATAAGAAACAAAAAAATTTTGCATCATTATGTTGTATTTTAATTGTTATAGTTTTGTATATTGAATCTTTATAATTCTACTAGCAGGTACCCGTGGCTTCGCGTAGTAAGTTTAGTCCAAATTTACCATTGATTCATGTTTGGAATCGCATTCAGTTCACCTTCCTTATGTTAAAAATGTTAGATCTCGGCTTACATTGTCAATCAAGTAATGGTTGCAATTGCTCTATTTTACCCATTCAAATGGTTTTTCTTTTTTTAATAAAACTTTAATGATAGTATGTACCAAATTTGAGCTTAAGATATTAATAGTAACGATTTTTATATATTTAGGGGTAGAATCCCATTTTTATCGCAAGTAACTTAGCCTCAGGTTATAAAAATGCGTTTGGTTTATTTTTACCATTAAAGATATACCTAATAGGCTATATATTAGCTCTCGAGCTTAAAGTAAAGTACAAAAATTAAAATGTATTGTTTTACAGGTATTTAAAAAAAAAATGTTCACCCCTTAGGCACAAGTAGTTGAAATTCTAGTGCATTATACTGTTCCTGTTTACCACTTATGAAACAATGGGGTAAACAACAGCTCTTTCTGCTCTTTAGTTCATGGGAAGTATAGTAATGTATTTATTTTTATTGTAAAGGGGCTGTAAAGTACTTGACCTTCTCATGCATGACTAGCTTCTCATTAAAACGTTTAAGTCGACTTCCTATATCTTAGAAAATGTTGTAAAAAATAAAATTTACGAAATCGATTTGTAAGCAATTTGTTAAGTTAAGCACTTTGAAATAAAAATTTTTTGTCTCTTGAGATTGTTTCTTAAAACTCTTCCTTTTCGAGATATTAGCAACTTTTATGTCGATTTATTTCAACACGTTTAGGGCCGTAATTTTGTTTTGGGTTTTCCGATTTTTATTTTCTTTGTGTCATTTTCCTAGTCTTAAATAGACCTTTAAAATAAGTTATACTTCCCTTTTCAAAATTTTGAGTTGCCCCCAAAATCCTCCATTTTTAATGGAAACTCAAAATTTCCGATTGCTTCAAAAGATACTTTGGGTTAAGTTAGTATCGTTTCCCAAAGGATATTTGTTTGTTTTAACAAACACAAAAGTTAAAGGGGGGGAAGTGACTTTATAACCACCCTGTATACACCTCGATATAGCTTACCTATTAGCCCAGTCAATAAAGGGTTTGAGTCAGAACTAATTAGTGAAAAGCTGATTTTTTCATGGATGTTAGTTGATTATATAAGGAATATTTTCTGAAAAGTCCAAGCCCCTCCCCCTCTTGCTTCCCCCCCTACCCCCCCTTAAAGTTCACTTTTAAATTTTTTTTTATTTTGTCAATATCTAAGAGATAAAAAGCGATAGAGTAATTTTTATTTCGTTATTGTAATCCTTATAATAAATATTCTCTATCAAAAATGTTCTTTGCGTTTAAGCTATAAAACAATTATTTACCGTGTATTTTTAAATTTAATGTTAAAATTTTAACTTTTCTATTACAATAATTACATGTTTAACTATTTTTTTTTAATATGAGACAAGTTATAAAAAAATGGCTCAAATAAAACTTTTAGGGTATTTTGCAATCTTTATATTGATATAAGTTTTATAAATGTTAAGTGCAGACAGTTGACTTAATCGGCCTGGCAAAGGGAGATGGCGCGGCGCGGGGCGTACGAGTCCTCGCGGACCGGATCAGACCATTGGCATATCAGCGGTCAATCTGCAGTAAAGGCCTATTGTTTGGACTTTTATTTGTATAGCTGGTCTAATTATAGGTATTACAATGGTAACATAGACGTAAACATTTATTGTATTTTTTTATTATTTATCTATTTTCTGGTATTTATTATTGCAGTGATAAACACACAATATGATTTCTTTTAGCCAAGCCAATAAAGGGAAACAATAGGCCTTTGTTGGATATAATTAGTGAAAAGCTGACATTTTGTTTATAAAATTGTTAATGTTCTTTATATTAGGAGAGCCAGTTTTGATTCGGGGGATTATTCCTACTCCTAAGTTATTAGGACCGTTCCATTCTCCATCAAATGGACCCACCATTATTGGACTGGCTAAAACCGGCAAATGTCAAGCAGCAGAATATGTTTTGTTTACTGTAAATTTATTAATACACCAATTTATTAATACTGTTGGTAGCGCTTGGGCCTGAGAACCAAACAATCTACTTTTGAAAACCAGTAACTGGACGAAAAGTGTATTACAGGATTTTCAAAATCATCCAAAAGTTGAACGACAAAAGGAAGCTTAATCTGCTTGCTTATGCCATAACAGGTTATGACACATCTTCTTTCTTTGATCTGGGAAAAATAAAATCTTTTGACTTTTTACAAAAGTTAGAAGAAGCTCAAACACAAGCGTTGGTGTTTCTACGTCAAGATGATTCCAAAGAACTGAAAACAAACGGGGAAAATTTTATCTTAACAGAAAAAGCATATGAACTTCATTGAAGCTCGTTACATGCAAAAATTGCAAAAAAATCTAATCTAAGGTCAAACTTCGACCTTGCAAAGCATCCCCCCTTCATCAGCATTTGTTCAGGGTTTATTTTCAAGTGCAGACTTGGCTTGGTAACATATTGGAGGCTACAGTTTGGAGTTGGAAGATGGAAAAGATGAAAGAAAATGGATATTACAGGAAAGCTTTAACACCAACACTAAGTACTAAGTCTTTTGTGACTGATGACCTTCTACACCTCATGTCTTGCAGCTGTAAGAAATCTTGTATTAAATATGTCCGAAAGTAGAACCAACTTAATTGTTTTAAGGTTTTAATGTGATAACAGTCCTAATAATGTAGATGAAATAATTGATGATCAAGACTAAACTGGATTGGAATACAACAGTAGCAAGAATGTTTCCACTGTCTTAGGCCGGCCACACACAGAATCAGACATGGTCAGTCATAGTCAAAGACGCCTTTAGTCTTTTCTGTCTGTTTGACGGTTATTGACTGATCCTTTGTGTGGGGGTTTTAATCACTGGGCGTCATTGCCTCCCTCCATTTTCAGTTCTTCTGTCCACCAGATTGTTGTATTGTGTGCATTTAGTGCTTATTGAAAGTTTTTAACCTAACTTTGAAACGAACTTTGAAGAGAAGGAAGAGGAAGCTATAATTATGATGTGGAACTTGATTAATTTGTTTGAAAAGGCACTAATAACAGAGATCTTTTGGTACACCCTATAAACGAGAAGAGGAACCTCATAGACTTTATTAAGGAATTTTGAACCATCCCAAAAAATCGAAAACTACTGTCGAATGAAAGTCGAAACGTTCGAATACATCTTGGAAAAAAACCAGGATAAGATTAAAAAACAAAACACGAATTTGAGAAAATCAAGTGACAAGGAGGGGTTGTGCGCAGGTGGCTCTGACGGACACTGTCTGATAGCTTTTGACTAAAGGTGTCTTTTGAGGGAGCTGCGTCAGTCAAGGAAAACACATATTTAGACGTCTGTTTGTATCTGTTCGTCTCGTTCGATGCAGTGTGTGGCGACCCCATAACCACCCATGCTAAACCCCCCGTTTTAGTTGCTATTAGTCAAACTGACTAAACGTGACTGACCGTGTCTGATTCTGTGTATGGGCGGCCTTATATAAAACTAAACTCTTTACTTTTATGTGCCAGTATTGTATATATCCCAGACAATTGTAAGATATTGTAATTAGCAATTTGAGTGATGAATGGATGGTCCATGATGGTGTTTTGACAGTAAACAAAACATGTTCTGCTGCTTGACACCTGTCGGTGCCGGCTTTAGCCAGTATGGGACACGGTGCGGCGGGTCCATAGGTGGTGGATAATGGCACCGTCTTAATAACTTAGTGTTACAAATAATCCCCCAAACTAAAACTAGCTCTCCTAATATAAAGAACATTAACAATTTTATAAACAAAATTTCAGCTTTTCACTTATTATATAAAATAAGGCCTATTTTTCCCCTTTATTGGCTTGGCTAAAAGAAATCATATTGTGTGTTTATCACTGCAAAATAAATAGGTACCAGAAAATAAATAAATAATGAAAAAATAAAATAAATGTTTACGTCTATTTAACCATTGTAATACCTATAATTAGACCAGCTATACAAATAAAAGTCCAAACAATAGGCCTCTACTGCAGATTGACCGCTGATATGCCAACGGGCTGATCCGGCCCTCGAGGACTCGTACGCTCCGCGCCGCACCATCTCCCTTTGCCAGGCCGATTAAGTCAACTGTCTGCACTTAACATTTATAAAACTTATATCAATATAAAGATTGCAAAATACCCTAAAAGTTTTATTTGAGCCATTTTTTCATAACTTGTCTCATATTAATAAAAAATAGCTAAACATGTAATTATTGTAACAGAAAAATTAAAATTTTAACATTAAATTTAAAAATACACGGTAAATAATTGTTTTATAGCTTAAACACAAAGAATATTTATGATAGAGAATATTATAAGAATTACAATAACGAAATAAAAATTACTCTATCGCTTTTTATCTCTTAGATATTGACAAAATAAAAAATCTTTCAAAAGTGAACTTTAAGGGGGGTAGGGGGGAAGCAAGAGGGGGAGGGGCGGGGACTTTTGTGTAAATACTCCTCTTATACTATTGTAACATCTGACAAAATTTCAGCTTTTCACTAATTACTTGCCACTAAGGCTTATTTTTTCCCTTTTGACTAGGCTATATTGAACCCAACCAAGTGATTGAGAGATTCGAAAAATCAGGAGGAAACCAAAGACTTTCTCTAAAGCGTTAGGCCTAAGTAAACTCAATATAAAAAATTGAACTTCAAATGTTGTTATTTTAAGCTAAAAAGTCACCTGTTCATTTATAATTAATATCAAGCTTGTTTCTTTGAAGTCAAAATTGTAACATTTTTCTATTAGTAGGGTAGTCTAATCTTTAAACATCTCCAGTTCAATAATTAAAATTATTGAAACATCTGTAGTTAAATTAATCATTCTGTTCAAATAATTAAAAGGTTTACCATTCAATTATTATAGAAAATCTGAATAGTAAAATTATAAAAATCTTGTAAAAAACATAAAATACTTAAGGAAAATGCTCCCAAATTGGTTATTTTTAGTTTGATAATTTCAAAAGACATATCCTCTACACCCCCCCCTTCCCTACAGAAAGTTCCCCTCCCAAAATAATGTCACTGACAGCTATAAGGAAAGTATACCAATAAATTTGTATTGTTTTAGGGGCTGTTATCACATTTACAAACATTAGCAGCACACGAAAAAATAGATAAACGGTACCAGGAACTGGCACATACATTCTCACAAACATATTTAAATTATTAAACAGATTCACTGTGATTTCATAATTAATTGTAGGAGGGGTAGGAGAGGTGATATTAAAGTAGGAGATTAACTAATAAATATTATTATTTAGAGAGAAAACTATTCAATCGATTTCGAACAAATTTGCACCAAACACGTCAATTAGGCCTGTATAGATACACGAAAAAAGATTTTGAAAAACAACCCCCTTTTCGGCCAAAAAACCCCCAAAAATCAGTTATTATTATTAGCTAAACGAGAGTTTTTAGAAAGATGCGGTTTTTTGCGTATGGTAGGGTACATTAAGGGCTACAAATAAGCCAAATTTTATCAAAATCGTTAGAGCCGTTTTTTTATAAAATAATAATAACTGATTTTTGGGGTTTTTTGGCCAGAAAGGGGGTTGTTTTTCAAAAATTTTCGAAACCTTTTTTCGTGCAACTATTCAGGCTTAATTGACATGTTTGGTGCAAATTTGTTCGAAATCGATCAAATAGTTTTCTCTCTAGCCTTGTATACATACAGACAGACAGACATTTTGTAAAACCCAATTTTTTTAACTCAGGGGGTCCCAAAACGGATATTTCCACAAATATCTCAACATCAATTTTTTTGCGATCACTATACTTTCTCTATACTATAGTAAAGTGAGAAAGAAAATGAAAAGTTAAACTAAAATCTATTTAAATATTCTATCTAGTATTGGCCTAAAACTATTCAGCACCGTCGCGTCGTGAATAGACCATTTCCCAAATTGTTGGTTGAAACCCTAAGACATAGGCCTATAAACTTAATTTTGGAAATTTGCTCAACTCACGTCAGCAAAAAACACGTGACGTGTTTTTATTTGAAATAAAAAACACGGTATTGCTTAGTATTTTAAACCTCATAAAAGCTTTATATTTATATTAAATAAATAACATATGAAAACCAAAATGGGATACAACCAATGTCGTGTTTTTAAATGACAAACTACAATATAGAAAAGTTTTAAAATTGTACAAACTTAAATTATAACTTAATTAATTTAAATTATCCATTTTCGTAATTTTATAATTATCAACAATTTATCACTAAAAACGACTAGTAAAGCACTGAGTGAAAATATAGAGGTTATATTATTGGGCTAAACATAGCTTTTATAAAAGGAGGAAAAGTAATCATACGTTGTTCACATAGATCAATAGTTTCCCTACAGATTCCAGCTCTTTACACAAAAAAATTATATAATTTTGTAAAAAGAAATAGGTTTTTTTTAAGCCTAGTCCACACTTACAAACAAGAAACAACAAACATGAAACAAGAAACAAGAAACTGTTTGCAAACAGTTTGTTGTTTCTTGTTTCATGTTTGTCTACAGTTTTCAAATTGTTTCGCAACTGTTTGCAAACAAATTTTCGTCATTATTTTGTGTCCACACTAGCTAGGCAGTGTTTCTCGAGATGTTGACTGAAGAAGACGTTCTTCTAGCTTGTGCTGGTTTATATTTAGTTCTACACAATGAGGTTAGCTTAAATAGGAGAAGACAATGGTGGACTCACAGATTTCTTGAAGAAGGTCCGTATTACGTGTGACCAGTTTCCGGAGAGTGCATAATTTGTTTGATACTTCTAAAAATTAATAAATGGCCGCAAAAATCGGTATTTGGGGGTTTTTGGGGGCGCTGATCTCATTTCTGACCATGCGAAATGCCCCCAGTGCACCATCGCAACTTTACAAATTTTGTCCCCAGAGCTCCCCCCCCCCCCCCGGCGCCCCGGGGGAATTTCATATGGTCAGAAATGAGACCAGCGCCCCCAAAAACTCCCGAGTACCGATTTTCACGGCTTTTCATCCAATTTTAGAGGGCTCAAAAAATTATGCACTTTTAGATGGACTTTATGCACTCGCGATGCATTTCCGCTTTCTCCCGAAACTGGTCGTATGTAGACTTTGTTCCTGGTATTTTTCTGAACATGATGCAGAAGACTGCATCCAAATCGGAGCTGTAGGCATAAATTTATTTATTTTTCAATACTTTGTTTGCATGTTTTCCATTTGGTTTGGGAAACCAAAAACAATGTTTCTCATTTGTTTGCTGGATGTTTCCAAACTGTTTGCAAACATTTTGAAAACATCCAGCAAACATCTGGAAAACAAATGAGAAACACAAAAACAACTGGCAAACTGTTTGCAAACAATGTTTCCGCAAACATGTTTGTAAGTGTGGACTAGGCTTTAGATACGTAATGCTATGTCTTATTGTCTACTCGCCGTACGAGTGTTCACGGAATTTTGTATTTGGGCACTCTGAGTGGCCATACTTGCTTGGAGGAACAAGACTGCGAAAACAATTCCAAACTTATACAGAAAATGGATGGCCACTCCCAGTGGCCATACGACTCCAGAGGATCTTTTTTTAAAACGCTCTCAAACGCAAAGGGTTAATCAACTTTATTTCTTTACTGGAAACTATAAAGTAGAAATGTTTAATGAAAGCTGTCTATAGTAGAGCTGCAGTAAAGGGTTTTGTAGACTTTTTCAGCAAACCATTCTTTCACAGATTATGTATCTAACTTTTAGGGCTTAGACAGTTATCTCAGATACATTTTTTTGTTTTGTATATTTATAGATTACATTGTTTTAAAAGTATTTAAACTAAAGCTAACATCTTGGCAAACTAAATGTTAAGTTTTACCTTTGATTACAGATTCAGTATTACCTCCTGATGATAATGTATAAAATCGGCTGAGGTTATTGCGTTTATTTATTCCAGGAAAACCTTTCACTACCAACCCCTGTTTTCCCTTAGCAATTTATGTTTAGATATTCTTGAAAAAATATCTTTTTGAAATTGCTCAAAGAATGCATTGAATAATTATCTGTTATTAAAGTGTTCATTCTGAAATGTTTCTAGTTATAAAATAAAGGTTGTAATATAAACACTATACCGTACAAATAAATTATAACTTTAACTTAAAAGATCAAATGATGAAAAAAATATTAATGAAGGAACGATAAATTTATATTTTTTACATATATAATATTTTTATTATAGAATGAAAATAACAGGGTTAGGTTATAATATTCTAAAATAAAAAGAGTAATTAATTTTGTAAATCTCTTTAAAAAATGTATTTTTTAAAAACTGAACACTTAAATAAATGAAAAGTTTAAGAGAACATACACTAAATAAATATGCAACAACATAGAATTTCAATGATACATCATCTGAGAAAAAGTTTAAGAAAAATACATTTTAATACATGAAGTCTCTATAGTTTTGAGGGACAAAGAATCAAATAAAACAAGGTACGGTATCAAATAAATATTTCTAACTGTAAAAAGTTAACTTTTTAAGTTAAATCTTTTTATCTGCCCCTAAATTTAAAAATTGGCAATTTTATTTGTAATTTTTAAGTAAGAATAGACCACTGTAAAAATAATAGGTCTATTGTACTTTTTCACTCAAAGTTCTGTTTAGACTGTGAGTTTCCAAATAATAATTCATTAAATATAATAATAAGTTTAAAATAAATAATTATATCTTTAAAAATAAGAATGAGTCTAACTTAAACTACAACATAAAATATATATTTGCAAAACCTCACTTTTTAGTAAATAAGTTTGCCTTTCGGTAACAAATTAGGAACTGCTCAAAATGTAATTTTAAGTCCTTTCAAAACCTTGTTTCACCAGATAAAGCCTGATACTGTGCCATTCAGTAATGCTAGCAGTTATTAAGTTCCAGATTTTTTCTAGTGTCATGTGTGCCTTCAGCTGGTAAACAGATGTTACTATGTATCATGATCTTTAATGGACTATAATAAATATTGTGTAAAATAAATATGTAATGTTTGTTTTGTTTATTGTACTCAAGCATTATTTAAAACACTTTTTATCTTTTAAATAGTATTGTTTACATTACAAATAATCATTCTTTAAAGTTGAGTTTTGTAACTTGAAATTTTGAACTAGGTAGTACAGTACTTTCAACTTAGATAAATGGATTAGCAACTTGTTGTAACTTATGAAATGTGTAAATATTCTCAAAATGCATATGAGTTTTTTAAAAAGTTATGTTAAATTTCATGTTAATAAATAAACAAAATGTTGCCTAAGAATAAATAAATGCAATAGACCTTTGTTTTAAAGAACTAATCTGACACATTACACACCAATCTAAATCTAATCTCCCCCCCCCCCCCCCGAACCTTTTACGATTTATTTTAATCACTGAAAAAGTTTGTATAGTTAGTTAATGTTTTAGATTTTCTTAAGCAGTTATTAGATGATATTTTATAATTTTTGCCTATTAACATGAAGACATCGAATGTCACCAGCACATGGCGTAGGAATAAACAACTGCGTGGTTGTGACATTATATTAATACAATTTTATAGAATAATCTTTGTCTGTTTCCGCGCAGGCATGATGAATCCCCAACTGGAAGGAACATCTGAGTCAAGTTGTCGCAACTCACATTTAAATTAGAATATAGTTAACGGTAACGCGGAAAATTATCCATGCCAATAGAAAAAAAATCATACACATTCAACTTTTGAATCTGGCTGCAGTATTCGCTACTTCGGTTAAAGGTAAATTGGGTGATTATTGACTGATTCGTACATTTTGTTGACCAACAAAAATCACCACCTGTCTTTTCTGACCAGGGCCGCCCAGAGCCAGGCCGGGCTCCTCGTACCTCCTCCCTAAAATGTTCGAAAACTAAACATCTGAAAATCAGATTTTATTTAAGATAATAAGTTATTTGTTTGTTTAATAAAAATACGAGTTTTATTTTTTTTAATCTGTTGACTACAACTACAGTATTTAGGCTTTCTCTGACTGAATTTTTATATTGTTTTAGCTTAGTTCACCCTTTGAACACAGAGTAAAGGGCCAAACAACTTGGTGGTTTTTGTTTGTTTTAAATTCAAATGTAAAATCCGGAAATACAAATTTACTCATTCAAATATTTGCATACTTTTACAGTATATTTTTTATTCAACTGGTACAAAATCAACATTTGTAAAACACATTCCTTTGTTCCAATGTCATAAGAGTGCGGAGTAGGCTTTGCAGTCTCATTAGGTTTACTTTTTCTTTATAAACAGTGTGCACTTCCTTTTCACCTTCATTAATATTTAAGAAAGGACTTTCAACTACAAATTTTTCTTCAGGATTCGTCAGATTCAGGAATAAAAGGATTAGAAAGAAGTGTACTAGGTGTAGGACTAGTCGTTTTGACCCAAAAGGTATAAAATGTTTGTTGTCCTTTTTGTGATTCCGCGTCTCTTTTGTTTTTTCCTTTCTTCCCTTTGACCCCAATTTGTACGGATAATTCATGATTTTCCAACTTAACTGTCACTGTATTTTGTATGAAGAAAATTTTAAATAAACTTGATCACCTTGTCACTAACACGGAATAAAACGAAACGTAACGTTAATCGAGAAACGAACAAAACAATAAAAATAACACAAAAACAAGCATAGCGCAAATTACAAGCGCACAGTGCACTGACTGACTGAAAGGAAGAAAGGGGTAAGACTTAAGAGAAGTTAGCAACAAAAGTGTTCCCACACTGATAAGACGGGTAGTGAGGGGGATGGAATGGCATGTGCGTGACTCTCACCTCTCTTCGCAATGCGGCAAAGTTCTAAAACTATGCACATAGCGTTTCTGCCAGAGTTTTGACTTTGTAAATTTTGTATGGCTAAATATAAATAATATATGAGAGCCCGGGCCCAATACCTGATTCGAACTAACATTATTAAACAATTCATCGTTGTTTAATTTTCTTCAATTCTAAAAAAAATCCTTGAGCCTGGACTCCTAGTTTCAGACTTGGCAGACATGGTCTCTCGGCAGCTCTGTGTCTGTCCATATTGGGCAACAAAATTATCTACCGACACCGACTTATACCAATTGTTTAACAATGCGATAGATCAACTGACTGCTCCCTCCGTTGTACCACTTTTATTATTATAAAAAGTAAAAAAAAGACGACGATAATGTAGGAAGAAAATATTTTAAAACCAAGAAACATTTCATAAATTTATTCACAGAACATTAATTTATTAAATGATGGTGGTTGGTTTAAAAATTTCTTTCTAATAATTAAATCAGACTTTGATGAATTACTTACCTTGTTGTTCCTTAAATGAAAAAGTAATTCAAATTTTTTAGCACCCCTATCTCTCCTAAAGTGAAGCAATGATTCTACAATAGACCTACATTGCTAGTGGTAATTCCTATACCAGTTTGATGGAAGCATAGAGTTTATAAGTTTTTCAACAGGGCTTTGTCAAGAATGCACAGGCTCTAAATGATTTATTTTTTTGTCTTTCTTGTTATTGTTTTACACAGGTATCTATAAAAAAATAGTACATTGAAATTAACTTATTATTACAGTTATTATTAGTCTTGTCGATTTTCTACAAAATTAACACAAAGAAAATGTCTAAATATCTGCTACAGATTGCAGTTAAAACAACAATCAAAAGGCCTACAAACTCCTAATTTTGCTAAAATTTGTGTAAAAATTTCAAATTAGATTTGAATGTCCTACACCCATCATCTATATTTTGCAGTTGACTCCCCCCCAACTGTTAGTCTGTATCCGCCCTTAGTATGTTCATAACTGCATTTTATATGACTTATAATCTTGCACACCATTAATAATTGTATGCAAAACGTGTTTCCTAAAAAATATTTATTAGTTTTCTTCAATAAATATATATTTTTTTAATATGATTACAAAAACCTAACAGTTACATTTTTATTTTTCCTTAACTTATTTAACCATAACTTTAAAAGAAAATGTATTAAGTTTCAACAACAATATTTATGATCAATAAAGTTCACTCTTCTGTTTGAGTTATTTTACTTTATTTAATATTATACCCCACCAAATCACTCTTAATGTTTACATCCGATTTAAATATTAAAGTTTATTTTGTTTGACACCAGCTATGATAGACTTAAATATTTGACTGTCAAAAGATTAATTATATATTTTCCGGGGTATGTTATAATATATTTTGTATAGGGCCTATCCCTTTCTTTTCAAATTAAATTGCCACACGTTGCGGTGCCAAAATTTATAATATATTTTATAATGTTGAAATCATAAATAACTGACTCCTTCTTTATTTAACAAAAATCTATGCTTAATCAATATATTATTGGTTACTTTTTTTAGTACAATATTTCTCCTATGAGAATACAACTTAAAATGAAATTATCTTTATAATTTTATATTATCTTCTCTTTATGTATTGACAAAATTTTAAAGAATCCCTTTCTGTTAAATAGGCAATATTTTAAAGCTATACTTAACCAACTATATTACAAACTGAATTATTAAATTAATTTCTAATTTGTTTCAAAGTTCAAATGCTCAGAAATACAATGTCCAATTGGTTTAATTTAAATTTATATAGAAGTCTATTCACTTTTACTGGTTTAAAACTATTTATAACCCTGGGTATAGATATCAGAATTGACTGGGTAT
>JAGFPH010014723.1:0-22856 GCA_018207615.1 Philaenus spumarius | reverse complement strand
CGCCAGCCCGGAAAAATAATTTTTGCTCCAGTTGTTTACCAGTTGATATACTAATTGTGGGAATGTGTATACTAATATATACTAATAGTATACTAATTCCTGGTAAACCTTTTGAGCCATTTCCTGACATGACCGGGCCAGCGACATGCACCTGGAGTAGCCCTTTTGGTTCCCTAGTCGTTGCTTTTTGAACTCACGGATCGATGCTCTACAGCTTTTACGGAGGCGGGTTATTGATCAAATTTGATGTTGGAAAGTTACAGTACATTGAAAAATTGGTAAAGCAGTTTTTGGCAAAGTTGGAAAATATTTCTGTTTTTTGGGTCCCCATAAAAAAAATCGAACTACTGGATCAATTTTGCATTCTTCTGATTCCCTATCGGATGGTGTAACTGTCAAAACAATCGGATGAAGGATATTAGTGCACTTATGTGTAATAATTGGTTTATTCAACCCAGCATCCTATACCAACACAGTAAACACAACAATATTGTATGTACATTTGCTGTCATTATCTTTAACTTAGCTATTATCCTTCATTCGATTGTTTTGACGGTTACACCGTCCGATAGGGAATCAGAAGAATGCAAAATTGATCCAGTAGTTCGATTTTTTTTATGGGGACCCAAAAAACAGAAATATTTTCCAACTTTGCCAAAAACTGCTTTACCAATTTTCAATGTACTGTAACTTTCCAACATCAAACTTGATCAATAACCCGCCTCCGTAAAAGCTGTAGAGCATCGATCCGTGAGTTCAAAAAGCAACGACTTTTCCAGTTTGGGCCAATATTGACATTTTTCGACTCATAAATCAAAATTGGAAAAAACCTAAAATCCACACTATCGGGTTTTCTCTCTATTTCGATGTCTATTAGTCCGGGAATCATTTCTGAGGCTTAGGTATGTCATCTGAATTCGTCTGGAAATTGTTTTAAGGAATTTTGTGAACATTTAAAAATCTAAATAAGTATTCGTGATTTTCACCAGTACTGCTGGTTTTTTATTCCCAAAATTTAAAATCAACTATACAGGGTGATTGATATATGTGTGCCAGCTGTCTCTCTTGAAATCTATAAGAGCTATTAAAAACAGTCAAATAGTAACTCCCCTGGATTTTTAGTTCTGTTTAATTTGGTGACTGAAATTTGTATCTTACAAGCCATTTTTCCAATATGGCAACCGACTTTCGAACTTCTTACGGAATACCCAATATTTTATGATGGTTTTTTATTTTACAAGTTATTTTAAGACTTTTTGTTCTTGGTATTTTTTTAGGTACGACGAACCGTTTAAAAGTTAGAGGGGTATAAAATTTTAAAAACACCCTAACTGAGCGGATGATATTTTGATAGAAACGTTTTGAACCAACGCTCTCAACACTAATAAAGCATTATCCAAACAAATAACTTTTTAAAACCAATTTAATTTTAAAGGCCTAACATAAATAAATAGGTGTTTGGGTTTCGTCACGCTACCTACATAATTTTCTTCTTTATTATGTATTTTTTGCATAACTTAAAGCTGACTATCCATGTTACTATACACATGTATTTCAGTATTCATAAATATTAAGTAATTGATTTTGATTTCTCTAATAATAGTTTTGTAACAAAATTACAATAGAAATTTCTATGGTTAATTTCAAATGTATAAAAAAAATGTTCTATGGTAAAAATCAACTCCTATAAAAGCAAGTGTACGTACGTGAGTAACAATATAATTCAACAGCTGATTTCACCCATCATCTGTAATAACAACACCTATCGTAGATTACTTTGGGGTTGTTATTCAACTCTAATCGATAATACAATATTTTGTTTTAAATATGAGTTATAGATCTAATAATAGCTATAATACGTTATAAGATAGCTTTAAGGTTATAAAATGAATATAAATACAACCTTTTATAATCGATGTAGGTATTCGTTTATTCTAATTTAAAGATTCATATTCGATATTAGTTTCTTCGTTATAATATTAATTACTTCTATATCATTTGCTATATCAATATTAAATAAAAAGCAATTATTAATACTAATTTTTAGTGATGAATAATTAAATCTAACCAAATAAAAAAAACTTGGCAGCGGTGGGATTCGAACCCACGCCTCCGAAGAGACTGGTGCCTTAAACCAGCGCCTTAGACCGCTCGGCCACGCTACCAGTACGCTGAGTTGTTGTATAGACTTTACTTAAACCGACTTCCTTCTTACGAAACTCTAATTTACTCCATAACACGGTAATAATTTGTTTACGGCGGTAAACTAGGGGGGCTCAGCTCCTGCGGTGACATACGGTGATGCCAATGCACAACACAAAATCCTTAATTTTGTTCGTAATTTTTACATTTTTTCAAATTTACTTTCTCACTATACTATAGTATAGACAAAGTGTAGTGATCGCAAAAAAAATCGATGTTGAGATTTTTGTGGAAATATCCGTTTTGGGACCCCCTCAGTCCAAACAAGTGGTTTTTACAAAATGTCTGTCTGTATGTCTATATGTCTGTATGTATACAAAGCTAGAGAGAAAACTATTCGATCGATTTCGAACAAATTTGCAAAATGTCATTTAGGCCTGTATGGACACACGAAAAAAGGTTTTGAAATATTTTGAAAAATAACCCCCTCTTTGGCCAAAAAAAACCCCGAAAATGTCAGTTATTATTTTTTATAGAAAAACGGTTCTAACGATTTTGATAAAATTTGGCTTATTTGTAGCCCTTAATGTATCTAACCATATGCAAAAAAACCGCATCTTTCTAAAAATTCTTGTTTAGCTAATAATAATAATGTTTTTTGGCAGAAAAGGGTGTTGTTTTTCAAATTTGTTCAAAACCTTTTTTCGTGCATCTATACAGGCTCAATGTACGTGGTGCAAATTTGTTCGAAATCGATTGAACAGTTTTCTCTCTAGATAATAATAATAATATTTATTAGTTAATCTCCTACTTTAATATCACCTCTCCTACCCCTCCTACAATTATGAAGTCACAGTGAATCTGTTTAGTAATTTAAATATGTTTGTGAGAAAGTATGTGACAGTTCCAGGTAGGCTACCGTTTATTTACGGAAATGATTGAATGATTATTACAGAAGCACTTGGTTCTAAGTTGGGTGGTAGGGGGAGCTGTGACCTGCCACCCAAATGTTTTTTATATCAATTAAGAATATTAAATAATTTTAAATTTATAATTTGTAGGAATTTAGTGCATATTATTTTTATTGTATAGGGGTAGCTATCCATTTATTTTGTTTGTAGTGATCATATTCTCTAAAAAAACCTGGTACTCATATGTGTAAATTGTGAAATTTTTGTAAAATTAGTTGAGTAGTTTTTCAGAATGTAGAAAAAGTAAGTGAATTATTATTTAATTTTAAGGGTAGTTATTCCACTTTATCCCTTTGACATAAGTAATCAAATTGTAAATAGTTTTGTATAGCTCTTAAAAACAATATTGCATCAACTCCTATAAAAGATCCGAGTGTACGTCGTACGTACGTGAGTAAGATATAATATAACAGCTGATTTCCCCCACCATCTGTAATACTTAAGCAAACCTAGTGTCGATTATAGTTTGGGGTTATGTTTACAATTACTTCAATTGTTTTTCTTGTGAAGTTGATTTTTTTTAAATATGAGTTATAGAACTAATGTATGCTATAATATACGTTATAATATTTGCTTTGAGGTTATAAACTGTATGTAAATACAATCTTTTATCATCAATATATTTGCTTATACAAATTTAAAGAAGAGATACCTATTCATTTAACTTCGGAAACATTCAGTCATCTTCGTATAACATATAAACATATTAAATTATTATGAATTTCTTCACTATAATATTAATAACTTCTAAATCATTTGATCTATCAATATGAAATAAAACGCAATTAAATCTTTCAATTATTTTATCATTCTTTAAATATATAATAACGTACATAAAAATGTTTAACAAATAGGCCTACAGTTTTACAATCCTTATTTACACATTTACCGAGTTAAAAACCTCGGTCAGCATAGTTAGGTAGGCTTAGATAAGTAGGCCTTGATGTTTTTTAAATGATGTATTTCTGATGTGTATCTAATTAATCCGCCTGTGATTTTTCACGGGGGTTTACTAGTATCATTGTATTTGGATAACCTAATAGCAATGAATACTTAAATGTTCATTTAAGTATTCATTGCTAATAGAGCTCCGATCCAATGCAATATTTTGTTACACTGGAAATTCGACTTTTTTGGCGCTATCTATTGGGGAAACGAAGGAAGCTGTTTGAAACACCAATGCTACCAATGCTTTCTCCCTAGCGCTACCTCGCGGCGCGATCATGTACTATTTTCGCGACAACCTTTTTTCCGGCACACAGCCCCCGTATGGATGCAAGATCTATTTATTATTCATGATCTATGCTAGTATTACATAATTTTAGCTTTATAGCTTGTAGTAAGTTAGTTTAATTTATATTTATTGTATAGGCTTAGCAACCCCATTTCAAAACCGGATCTAATTGTGAATCTAAACTATCCGAGGATTCACTCAAATACACAGTAGAATGTCATCAAAATTGGTCCAGCCGTTTAGGAGGAGTTCAGTGCACACGTACAGAAGAATTATATATATAAAGTTCTGTATTCGCACTCTATGTATATCGGCCGCTTTTAAGTCAGATTTTGTTCAAATTTGGTACACACGTTGTTTGGGTTAAGTCGCTCGGACGAGTTCGTCAGCCAAAAAAATCCAAAAACCGGAAGCACGTTTTTTGACAGGGAAAAATTCTTTTTTTTTAGCTTTTTCGTACTAGAATGAAACTTTTTTAGGATTTAAAAAAAAATAAACGGTACCAGGAACTGGCACATACTTTTTCACAAACATATTTAAATTACTAAACAGATTCACTGTGACTTGTAGGGTGGGGTAGGAGAGTTTTTTTATTAAAGTTGGAGATTAACTAATAAATATTATTATTATTATCTAGAGAGAAAACTATTCGATCGATTTCGAACAAATTTGCACCAAACACATCAATTAGGTCTTTATAGATGCACGTAAAAAGGTTTTGAAAAATTTTGAAAAACAAACCCCTTTATGGCCAAAAAACCCCCAAAAAATCTGTTATTATTATTATTATTAGCTAAACGAGAATTTTTAGAAATATGCGTGTTTTTGCATATGGTACAGCACATTAAAGGCTACAAATAAGCCGAATTTAATCAACATCGTTAGAGCCGTTTTTTTTATAAAAAAATAATAACTGATTTTTTAGGGGTTTTTTGGCCAAAAAGGAGGTTGTTTTTCAAAAATTTTCAAAACCCTTTTTCGTGCATCCATACAAGCCTACTGGACATTTCCGGTGCAAATTTGGTTGAAATCGATCGAATAGTTTTCTCTCTAGCTTTGTATACTTTTATTAAAGTTGGAGATTAACTAATAAATATTATTATTATCTAGAGAGAAAACTATTCGATCGATTTCAAACAAATTTGCACCAAACACGTCAATTAGGTCTTTATAGCTGCACGTAAAAAGGTTTTGAAAAATTTTGAAAAACAACCCCCTTTATGGCCAAAAAACCCCTAAAAATCTGTTATTATTATTATTATTAGCTAAACGAGAATTTTTAGAAAGATGAGGGTTTTTGCATATGGTAGGGAACATTAAAGGCTACAAATAAGCCAAATTTTATCAAAATCGTTAGAGCCGTTTTCTTATAAAAAAATAATAACTGATTTTTTTGGGTTTTTTGGCCATAAAGGGGGTTGTTTTTCAAAAATTTTCAAAACCCTTTTTCGTGCATCCATACAAGCCTACTGGACATTTCCGGTGCAAATTTGGTTGAAATCGATCGAATGGTTTTCTCTCTAGCTTTGTATACTTTTATTAAAGTTGGAGATTAACTAATAAATATTATTATTATTATCTAGAGAGAAAACTATTCGATCGATTTCGAACAAATTTGCACTAAACACGTCAATTAGGTCTTTATAGCTGCACGTAAAAAGGTTTTGAAAAATTTTAAAAACAACCCCCTTTATGGCCAAAACACCCCTAAAAATCTGTTAGTATTATTATTATTATTAGCTAAACGAGAATTTTTAGAAAGATGAGGGTTTTTGCATATGGTAGGGAACATTAAAGGCTACAAATAAGCCAAATTTTATCAAAATCGTTAGAGCCGTTTTCTTATAAAAAAATAATAACTGATTTTTTTGGGTTTTTTGACCATAAAGGGGGTTGTTTTTCAAAAAATTTCAAAACCCTTTTTCGTGCATCTATACAGGCCTACTGGACATGTCTGGTGCAAATTTGGTTGAAATCGATCGAATAGTTTTCTCTCTAGCTTTGTATTCATACAGACATACATATAGACAGACATTTTGTAAAAACCACTTTTTTGGACTCATGGGGTCCCAAAACGGATATTTCCACAAAAATCTCAACATAGATTTTGTTTGCGATCACTATACTTTTTCTATACTATAGTGTAGTGAGAAAGTAAAAATTAATGTAGGATATTATTCTGCACATTTTGTTTTTTTACAGGACCTTATAGCTCACTTGGTTCCCTCAAAATCGATCAAAACAAATACCGTACACAGGGGATTCTACCTTGGGGTCGACGGCAGAGTTTTTCCGCTGCGAGTGGAACGAAGCCTCGCGTGAGCTGTGGCTGGAGGCCTAGGTGCAAACAAATTCTACCAATATAGCCCAGTCGGTATAGGTTAAAACTACCAGTAATTTGAAATATGGCTGATTTTTTTTATAAGTACCTTAAAGTATGTACACTAACATAAAAAAAAGTTTACCAGTCTATCGATTTCCCAAAGTCGAAAAAAAAATCGATTATCATTTTTTTCGATTATCCTTAATATTTCGAGCTATGATGAAGATAGAGAAAAATAAAAAATACCAACGTGTAGGGGAGGTATTTTTCAACAAAAAAGTACATATGTATTTATTTCGTCCGAGCAATGGTTTGTCTGGAAAAATTCGATAATGCAGGTATGTATTTTGCAGCAGGGGAAATCACTAAAAGGGGACATCTTATTCATATATGAAGCATTGTCTCATTCTAAATTGGCCGAATATTAATATATCGAATTGAAACTTGACATGGGAGTTAAAATATATATTTTAAACATTTATGCAGAGTCTCAGTTTATCTTGAAAATGACCCGATCTAGAGCCACTTGACCCAACAATGGGTTTCTCGATTTTAGGAGTACCGGATCCACGAACTAATTTTAACTAGTTTAGAGAATTTTCAGTAATATCAACCTGAAAGTTTTTTTACAAGTTAAATATATATATTCAAACAAGATCAAGGAGTATAAACCTCTTTCATTATTTACTTTTAAAAGCACAAGTAAATTAAAAAAAGTATAATTTTAGACCTTTTTAGATTTTTCATCAAAACGCTTTAGTTGATCAGCTGCAGATTAGTCATTTTTGAAAATATAGTTTTTAAAATAAGTATACCAAAAAATAATTGTATTTGTAACTTCTGTACCAATTTTTAAATCGATATGTTAAAAAATGTCGAAAATGGAGTCGTTGAATCCAAAAGTGTTATAGTTAAAACGAGATAGGTAAAACAGAAGACTATTTTCAGCGCCTCGTTTTTAAAAATAACAAGAAAAAAATCGTTCATACTTACTAAGGATATTTATACTGGTGTATTCAACTTGTAAAACAAATTTGGTGTTGATATACAAAAATTGACGAAACTGGAATAGATTGAAATTAGTTCGTGGTCCGGTACTCCTAAATTCGATAATCGAAATCGACTCCTATATGTTACTGAACTCCTCTTAAACGGCGGGACCAATTTTGATGACATTCTACCGTGTATTTGAGTGAATCCTCGGATGGTTTAGATTCACAATTGGAAGAGGTTGAAATGGGCTTGCTACCCTTATACAATAAATATAAATTAAACTAACTTACTACAAGCTATAAAGCTAAAATTATGTAATACTAGTAAGCCCCCGTGAAAAATCACAGGCGGATTAATTAGATACACATCAGAAATACATCATTTAAAAAACAACATCAAGGCCTACTTATCCAAGCCTACCTAACTATGCTGACGGAGATTTTTAACTCGGTAAAATACATACCTGCATTATCGAATTTTTTCCAGACAAACCATTGCTCGGACGAAATAAATACATATGTCCTTTTTTGTTGAAAAATACCTCCCCTACACGGTGGTATTTTTTATTTTTCTCTATCTTCATCATAGCTCGAAATATTAAGGATAATCGAAAAAAATGATAATCGATTTTTTTTTTCGACTTTGGGAAATCGATAGACTGGTAAACTTGTTTTTATGTTAATCTACATACTTGAATGTACTTATAAAAAAAATCAGCCGTATTGTAAATTACTGGAACTTTTGGTCTAAAATTACCTCTACAGACTGGCCTAGTACATTTCCTAAACGACGGCAGCTATTCAGCGCCTTCGTGAGTAGACCGAATTACCGAACAGTTGGTTGAAACCGCAAAACGTACAACTTAATTTTGGAAATTCGCTAAACTCACGTCCGCTGTTCAGCCGCGTCATCGAATTATTTACGGATCTTCCCGAACCGACCACTACTTTCATAACATTCCCACGGACGCGTTATATCCGTTTCACTTAATGTCCTACACACTGTCGCCAGTGCTCGCATCAACCACAAGTGCTGGGTGTGAGTGTGCGCGCGCATTCCCACGCGCACGCAAGTGTTAATCCGTTGTGGCTTTTGAGGTTAGGGAACACTTGTTCCGTTTATAACGTCTTATGCAAAGAGAATAGGAATTCTGGGAATCTACGGGGTGTTTCGAAAACAATTCACCTACTTGTTGACGGCATCGTTTACATTTGAACAGTTCCAATAAATCATAGGAACTAAAATGCCACGTTTTCCCTCTAACCAACGTTTTTGTTTTACTAAATAATTTCTGTCTTCAGAACGGTTCAACCGATTAATCTCAAACTTGGCACGGCTCTTAACTACGTCAAGACGTAGATAGTGTAAAATAACCAACGTGATCTGATAAACCGTTTCAAAATGGCGACCATTCACACATTTCAAATGAGAATAGTAGCCTACAAAAACCGTACGTTTTTATAGAAAACTAGCTGACCCGTACGGCGTTGCCCGTGGTGGTTGGTATTTTCAGTCTTTTTAACGTAATTGTATTCTCTTTAAGTGTTCAGTCAGTGAGTGGTATTTGGCTTTTATATATATAGATCTTAAATAATAAAAGCACTATTGTCATAATAATAAAAGATCTGAAATTATGATTTTAGTAACTTTGATCCCCCCCAAACCCCTCCTAAAATTTCGAAATTTTTCATACCCTTTCTTAGTGAGCACCTATGGCCCTAGAGGAAGCTACATACCAAATTTCATTCCAATCTGTTCGGTAATTTTGGAGAAATCGTTATTTAGTCATTTTTACCCCCCAAACCCCTTAAAATTTCCAATTTTTTAAAACCCTTTTTTAGTGAACACTTATGGCCCTAGAGAAAGCTACATACCAAATTTCATTCCAATCCATTCGGTAGTTTTTAAGAAGTCGTTTTTTAATAACTTTGATCCCCCAAACCCCCCTAAAATTTCGAATTTTTTCAAACCCTTTCTTAGTGAGCAATTATGGCCCTAGAGGAAGCTACATACCAAATTTTATTCAAATCCGTTCGGTAGTTTTGAAGAAGTAATTTTTTAATAACTTTGATACCACCCAAACCCCCCTAAAATTTCGAATTTTTTCAAACCCTTTCTTGGTGAGCACCTATGGCCCTAGAGGAAGCTACATGCCAAATTTAATTCCAATCCATTCGGTAGTTTTGAAGAAGTCGTTTTTTAACAACTTTTATCCCCCAAACCTCCCCTAAAATTAAAAAAATTTTCAAACCCTTTCGTAGTGAGCACCTATGGCCCTATAGGAAGCTACATACCAAATATCATTCCAATCCATTCGGTAGTTTTGAAGAAATCGTTTTTTAACAACTTTGATCCCCCCAAACCCCCCTAAAATTTCGAATTTTTTCAAACCCTTTCTTAATGAGCACCTATGGCCCTAGAGGAAGCTACATAACAAATTTCATTCCAATCCATTCTGTAGTTTTTAAGAAGTCGTTTTTTAACAACTTTGATCCCCCCAAACCCCCCTAAAATTTCGAATTTTTTCAAACCCTTTCTTAGTGAGCAATTATGGCCTTAGAGGAAGCTACATACCAAATTTTATTCAAATCCGTTCGGTAGTTTTGAAGAAGTAATTTTTTAATAACTTTGATACCCCCCAAACCCCCCCTAAAATTTCGAATGTTTTCAAACCCTTTATTCGTGACCACCTATGGCCCTAGCGGAAGCTACATACCCAATTTCAGTCAAATCCTTTCGGTAGTTTTGAAGAAGTCATTTTTTAATAGTTTTGATCCCCAAACCCCCCTAAAATTTCGAATTTTTTCAAACCCTTTCTTAGTGAGCACCTATGGCCCTAGAGGAAGCTACATACCAAATTTCATTCCAATCCGTTCGGTAGTTTTTGAGAAATCGTGATGAGTGAGTCAGTGAGTCAGTGGGTTTTGGCTTTTATATATATAGATGTCAAGAGTAGTCTACACTTTGGTGGCCCGTTTAATTTCCTACCCAGTGGTATAACTGTCACAGAATACAGGGTGACGGTAAAACAGGGTCCAACTTTATTGCTTTCGCAAATTAACGTATTCCCTTTGTTCTTATGGATATGGAACAAGCCAAACTAAAAGAATACACCTTCTAATTCGTGTACTTTTGGAACGAAGTTCCCTATCGCGGATTGCGGTAGGAGTTAACAAATAGAAAATGTAACGCGTAACGAAAAAAGTGTTATTAATTGGTTGCTATGGCAATGAAAAATATAAAATACGAGTAACGAAAAAGCGATATCAAATTTTTTGCTAGGGCGATGAATGTAAATACATTCAAGAAACATGTGTTTCGGGTTATCGATTTAAATTAAGAGACGATCGGTTCCGTCCGGCGTAGATCGGATATTGTCGTCAAGCGCTGAAATGCATTCTTCAATAAGCATACAATGTTGCATTAGTCTAGGCTTAACCTAAAATGATTACATGTTGCCGTTAAGACAGGTAAAATAAACTAGACTGAAGCACCAACACTTTATGTTTACTGAATGTATTTATACAATGAATGGACATTTAACTGTGTTTACCATCTTAGCTTTGATGTTATTATTAATTCTACATCTTTATTATAATAACATTAAACGTATGGAAACAGTAAATATTTGTATAAAAAACAAACTAATAATAAACGACAGTTGGAAGATTGAAATTATGTGTGTATGTTGCCGTTAAGGCTGTTAAAAGAATTGAAGAAAAGGCGTGATGAACTTCGTTCCTGACAGGAGTCTATAACAAGGGCTATACCATTTTGCTCATTTACGGTGACCCAGTACTGACGTCACCATGCTGACACTACACCAGCTGGTAATATTTCAGTAATGTGCACGCTGTCGTTTACTCGCTGTTGTAACTCGACGGAAAAGCTTCAGTAAAATAAAGCTTAGATATTCTTAATCTCTAGTCTTCGCAGTTATCAGCACAGTGACGTCAGAGTGAAACTGGCGGCACAGTGACGAGATCAAAGAAACGGTTTAGCCCTTGTTATAGAGCCCTGATTCCTGACGGGGTCCCACAACCGCACACATTTACTTTTAACCTGTAGGTTTGATCCACGTTGGTTCTACGTTAGTCAGGATAAAGCCTCATAATATACACGTCATTAAAGCAAAACATAATTCAACCACGCCGCTGAACCGCTGTCGTGAGTTAAGCAAATTTCCAAAATTAAGTTTATAGGCCTATGTTTTAGGGTTTCAACCAACAATCTGGGAAATAGGTCTATTGGAATGAAATTTGGTATGTAGCTTCCTCTAGGGCCATAGGCGCTCGCTAAGAAAGGGTTTCAAAAAATTTCGAAATTTTAGGGGGGGATCAAAGTTATTAAATCACGATTTCTTTAAAACTACCGAATGGAATGGAATGAAATTTGGTATGTAGCTTCCTCTAGGTCCATATAGGTGCTCACCAAGAAAGGGTATGCAAAATTTCGAAATTTTAGGAGGGGTTTGGGGGGAGGATCAAAGTTACTAAAATCATAATTTCAGATCTTTTATTATTATGACAATAGTGGTTTTATTATTTAAGATCTATATATATAAAAGCCAAGTACCACTCACTGACTGAACACTTAAAAAGGATACAATTATGTTAAAAAGACTGAAAATACCAACCACCACGGGCAACGCCGTACGGGTCAGCTAGTATATAGATATATGATTTTTAATGACACCCCAAAACCTTTTCTGGGGACCATGATCGGTGCTCATTTGCTACTCCCGACCTTGGGTCTTACCGTAAGGGCCACGGCAATAGATTATTTTTCCTATGGAAATTCGCTAATAAGGCCATATTTGTAAAAAGAATTAAGAGCAAACCGAATAGGTAGTTTACTCAGGACCGCGGAGTGTTTATAGATGCTCTCTACATACTATACATACAGTCCTGAGTGCGATTCTGAACGAATCAGCGGAAGAATCGATTGATTCATGATTCGCTTCGAAAATAAATCGATTCATTTGGTGAACGAATGAACTCAACCACCGGACTCGATGAAATGAAAGATTAACTGATTCGAACGAATCAAAAGAACGACTTCAGATCACGGAGTGACTGAATCACTTCAATATCGAAATCCCAACTTTTTAGCGAATTTCCATAGGAAAAATGAGCTATTGCAGTGGCCCTTATGGTGAGACCCAAGGTCGGGAGTAGCAAATGAGCACCGATCATGGTCCCCAGAACACGATTTGGAGTGTCATTAAAATTCATATATATATATGTGTGTGTGTTCGCACTCTAGCGGCCGCATTTTAAGTCCGATTTGGTCCTAATTTGGTACACATGTTGGTTGTCTATGTCGCTCGGACGAGTTCGTTAGCCGAAAAATCCAACAACCGGAAGTACGTTTTTTGACAGGAAGTAACTATTTTTTTAGATTGTTACTACGAGAATGGAAATTTTTTAGAGTTTTTTCTAAAAAATATAAATGTAGGATGTTATTCTGCACATTTTGGTTTTTTACGCGACCTTATAGCTCGCTTGGTTCGCCCAAAATCGATAAAAACGTAAAATACCATAAAAGTACCCGGTTCGAAGCCAAGTGGTGCAAACTCGCGAGGGCACTAGGCGCAAACAAATTCTACTAATATATTGCGTACACACAGACAGCTGTTCAACGCCTTCGTGAGTAGACCTATTGCCCAAATTGTTGGTTGAAACCCTAAAACATAGGCATATAATATTAATTTTGGAAATTTGCTCAACTCAAGTCAGCGGTCCAGCTGCGTGGTCGAATTATTTCAAAATCTCAAATTTCCCAACGTTTTGGTTTTTAAATTATCGGGGGATGACACCCCCTTCGTCTCCCCCCATGGCGACGCCCCTGCTTCAAGTAGCCGATAACGTTACCGGTAGGATAGCCGAGTTATCGGCAGTTTGTAGAACACCTTGAGGATAGCTCTATCTGCACTGCTTGGTCAGTAATCGGCAACGAACGCTGCGCTGCGCTGTAGCGTTATCAGTATCCCCGGCTTGCCCAGCGTTTGTATTCCCGTAGTCCGTAGCCGGGATGCCGGTTCCCATGGCAACACAATGGTCACGTGTGCCAACACGTGCTGGAGTCACGTGACACGATAGGGGTTACTTTGGACGGGGCGGGCTTATTGTTCGTGAGGTAGGTCGTTTGTACAGAGAAAGGCGCTCGAGAGTAATTTTATACTTAAACCATTCACTAGTGTCAGCACTTTGTTGATCCGCTAGGTCACATTGTCACAATTTCATCGCAATCGGACGCACAGTCGTTTACAAACTGTAAGTAAATTATCAAAGTACTTCGAACGAAATAACAGTCACAACCTACCTACGACAAAGAAAATAATTCTATCACGCGGCTGAACCCCGTTGCGTACGTTTAGCGAATTTCCAACATTAAATTTATATATTTTAGGGGTTCAAACAAAACTTTTTTATTTCGGTCTACTCACGAAGGCGCTGAATAGCTGCCTCCGTACGAAGTATATTAGCAGAATTAGTTTACACCCAAGCCTCGAGCTTCGACTCGCAGCGTACGAACTCGGCCGTCGACCTCGGATCAGATGATGGTTTTGAACCGGGTACTTTTATGGTATTCACACGTTTTGTTCGACTTTTGGGGGAACCGAGCGAGCTATAAGGTCATGTAAAAAAACAAAATGTGCAGAATAATAATATCCTACATTGAAACCCTAAAAAAGTTTCATTCTAGTACGAAAAATCTAGAAATAGTTACTTACGGTCAATAAACGTGTTTCTGGTTGTTGGATTTTTTTTTGGCTAACGAACTCGTTCGAGTGACTTAAGCGACCAACGTGTGTACCAAATTTGTAAAAATCGAACGTAAAATGCGGCCGTTACACACACACACACATATATATATATATATATACTAGCTGACCCGTACGGCGTTGCCCGTGGTGGTTGGTATTTTCAGTCTTTTTAACGTAATTGTATTCTTTCTAAGAGTTCAGTCAATGAGTGGTATTTGGCTTATATGTATATATATAGATCTTAAATAATAAAAGCACTATTGTCATAATAATAACAGATCTGAAATTATGATTTTAGTAACTTTGATCCCCCAAACCCCTCTTAAAATTTCGAAATTTTTCATACCCTTTCTTAGCGAGCGCCTATGGCCTTAAAGGAAGCTACATACCAAATTTCATTCCAATCTGTTCGGTAATTTTGGAGAAATCGTGATTTAGTAATTTTTACCCCCAAACCCCCTAAAATTTCAAATTTTGTAAAAAACTTTTTTAGTGAACACTTATGGCCTTAGAGGAAGCTACATACCAAATTTAATTCGAATTAGTTCGGCAGTTTTGAAGTAATCGTGATTTAATAAGTTTGATCCCCCCAAACCCCCCCTAAAATTTCGAATTTTCTCAAACCCTTTCTTAGTAAGCACCTATGGGCCCTAGAGGAAGCTACATACCAAATTTCATTCCAATCTGTTCGGTAATTTTGGAGAAATCGTGATTTAGTAATTTTTACCCCCAAACCCCCTAAAATTTCCAATTTTTTAAAAAACTTTTTTAGTGAACACTTACGGCCTTAGAGGAAGCTACATACCAAATTTAATTCGAATTAGTTCGGTAGTTTTGAAGTAATCGTGATTTAATAAGTTTGATCCCCCCAAACCCCCCCTAAAATTTCGAATTTTCTCAAACCCTTTCTTAGTAAGCACCTATGGGCCCTAGAGGAAGCTACATACCAAATTTCATTCCAATCCGTTCGGTAGTTTTGAAGAAATCGTTTTTTAATAACTTTGATCCCCCCAAACCCTCCCCCCCCTAAAATTTCGAATTTTCTCAAACCCTTTCTTAGTGAGCACCTATGGGCCCTAGAGGAAGCTACATACCAAATTTCATTTCAATCCGTTCGGTAGTTTTTGAGAAATCGTGATGACTGAGTCAGTGGTATTTCGCTTTTATATATATAGATAACATTTTTAATGACACCCCAAAACTTGTACTGGGGAATTCGATCGGTCTCATTGACCACTGCCAACCTTAGGTCTCAACGTAAGGGTCACTGCGATACCTCATCTTTCCTATGAAAATTCGCTAATAATTTCTATTAATATCTACAGAGCTAGATAGCGGAAATTTGGTACACATTATTCTTAAGTTGTAATAAATAAACGGTATCAGGAAACTGACACATACTTTCTCCCTCATTATAGGAACTTAATAAAAAAATATTATTTCATGATGCCAAAAGTGTATGAAAGACTTTTCATCAGTAGAATAATAATTCAAAATACCATTTTTTTTATTTTTAAGAGGAATTTTCCTATAAAAATCCATAAAATAACGGAAAAACCAACTTTTCTCAAAAACGACTCGAACGATTTTGATTGAAATTTTACAGTTTATAGTACTTTAGGTCCCTAATAAACCATAACAGTTCAATCAAAACCGTTAGAGCCGTTTTTTTAGAAAAGTTCATTTTTCCGTTATTTTAAGGGTTTTTATGGGAAAATTACCCTTAAAAATAAAACATTCACAAAAATGAAAAAAGCCTGGAGATACCGTGGATTAGTACCTCCGTACCAAATTTCATAGAAATCGGACGACTGGTTGAGGCTCTAGGTCTGATAAGATCCACACACACACACGCACCGACACACCCCCAGACATCATTTCGAAAACCACTTTTTTAGGTTGAGGGGGACCCAAAACGGATATTTCCAACAAAAACTCAAACTCGAAAATTTTGACGAATACAATACATTCTCCATTTACTATGGTATAGGGGGAGAAAGTAAAAAAAAAAACTCATAATTATAATAGTAAAATGGTGCATTTACAGGAGAATGTACGCCGAGATGTAACATTTTAAACGTAGGTGGACGGAAGCGGGACTGTATGCGCTTCAAAACATGAAAACATTGATAGATTTGAACGAAACTCACTACGGGGCAGATTTTGGGCCAGGGAACTCGGATCTTATGTCGGATTTTAAAAACAATTAATTATCGTACCCGATGTTCGTTTTCGTTTTTGTGGGCGAAGCCACGGATACCTGCTGGTTAAGTTATACATCGAATATAACAACCGAAACCTGTACATGCGGACGGCTTAAGGGACAATCTTACGGCCTCCTAAGTTGGTAAACCCGGAGGAGCGTTACAAGGGTCTAAGTAACCCGTTTCTCTTGAAATTCTACTCCCCGTCGCATATTAAGTACGGCGAATAAACTGCGGTCACAAAATGTCCAATTAAGGCTGGCGGTCGCGGTGCCATATTTGGCAAAATATCTAATTAGCAAAGCAAAGCGGAGAGACGGGAAGGTCTCGCTTTTAACTGATGGGTAAAAGTGAGCTAATGTTTAGAAAATGCAAAGATATTTATTGTTCTATGTAATACCAGTTTATTTTTATTATCATCGACTTATGGGAATCGTGATGGATTTTGCAATATTTTAAGACAAGAGTGTCGTCTCTTGGAGGGTATTTTATAAGGGTGTTTTAGAACTCTCAAAAATATGTTTTCAATATAAAAACATTTAAAACGTTTTTAAAAAAAATGCATTACAAAGTGGTTCGTTTTTAAAAAAATCTAAAAGTAAGTTAATATTGTTCAAACAGGTCTAAATTAAGCGTGTATTAAATTCAAGCTCTCTTAACTTATTAGTTTTTGAAGCTATCCTGTTTTAGGCGCGTTATGAAAGAAATAATAAAAGTGACTTTGTATGTTATGATCCGTGGGCACGGTCTCCAGAAAATACCAACAGAATCGAGGTAGACCTCTATTGGCCGCTACTACTTGATGCACAAAGTATCGATGACATTAGTGAGAGGTTTCCCTTTTTAATTTGCTTTTCCTCAATGCATAAATTATGGATGGCATTAGTGAGCCGTTTTAGTTTTAAATTATCTTTACTTAATGCAAAAAGTACGGATGGCTTTAGTGTGAGGTTTCTGTTTTTAAATGTTTTTTACTTAATGCAAATAGTATAGATGGTATTAGTGAAAAGTTTTTTGTTTTAAAATATCTTTTTTTAATGTAGAAAGTATAGACTGCATTAGTGAGACGTTTCTGTTTAAAAATATTTGTACTTCATGCAAAAAGTATGGATAGCATTAGTTAAAGGTTGTCTTAAACTATTTTTATTTAATGCAAAAAGTATGGATGACAATAGTGAGAGGTTTCTGTTTTAAAGTATCTTTATTTAATGTAAAAAGTATGGATGGCATTAGTGAGAGGTTTCTGTTTTAAAATATCTCTATTTAATGCAAAAAGTATAGATGACAATAGTGAGAGGTTTCTGTTTTAAAGTATCTTTATTTAATGGAAAAAGTATGGATGACAATAGTGAGAGGTTTCTGTTTAAAGTGTCTTTATTTAATGCAAAAAGTATGGATGACAATAGTGAGGGGTTTCTGTTTTAAAGTATCTTTATTTAATGCAAAAAGTATGTATGGCATTAGTGAGAGGTTTCTGTTTTAAAATATCTCTATTTAATGCAAAAAGTATAGATGACAATAGTGAGAGGTTTCTGTTTTAAAGTATCTTTATTTAATGGAAAAAGTATGGATGTCAATAGTGAGAGGTTTCTGTTTTAAAGTATCTTTATTTAATGCAAAAAGTATGGATGGCATTAGTAGGAGGTTAGTGTTTCAAAATATTTTTTTATGGTACGCTACTTAAAGTAACTTTTTTTTTAATGGGGAATATACTCACTACATTTCCAATTATACAAAGCTCTATGTGTGGGAGTTACTCTAATACATATTTTTGTAAAGTATCTGGGATTAATTAAAACAAACAAGTAACTAAGGACAGCGTGTCGAGCTAAATTTGTTCAAACCGTACATGTCTAACGACCGCCGGATACATATATTATTGACGGCAACAGTAATCTTGATTAAATTAAACCCTGATGATTTCACACGGGACTCGCCAGGAGCGCTGGCAGTCTTCTCATCCTTGAAGCGCCATATGGCGTAGTACACTGAGAAATAATTTAGTTTTTTTGAATAGTTTTTTCTTGTTTTAGTTGGAGAGAAAAAACACTACAGGAGGCAAAGTTGATGTTTATAGATGGCGCTTCGGTGTGCGAATGTTTCCGCAACGGATCGGAGTATGTTTTTTAAGGTTCGGTGTGGACCCGTTTGTTCACAACTGTGGACTGATCCGGACATATAGCGAAGTTTTTAGCGAATTTCCATAATAAATTTGAGCTAGTCGAGGGACTCTTATGGCGAGACTAAGGGGAGTGGTCAATGTGCACGTATCACGGTCCCCAGAACGGTTTGGGGTGTCATTAAACATTGAATATACTGTAAAATTGTATATGCTATAAATTGATCAATTCTCTGTGTTTTGTATTGTTTAAGGTTTAAAAGTGGTTTGACGAAGAACTTAAAGTAGGGTATGTATTACATTGTTTGTAATAACAGCTTACGCACCCACTATATTGTTGTGTTTACTGTGATGGTGTATGAAATCGGGTTGAACAAACCACATAACTCAACTACGAATCCGTCTCCACAGCGCCGATGATCAGCACTGGAATGACGCAAATTTTGCATACATTTCATTGCAGACATGATACGTCTCGAATTCTAAAGTAACATAATGGATTTGATGTACTTTTTATGTACTTTTATCTCGTACTTTTGAGATGCTCGCAGTTAATCTCGAATTACTATGTAGAGCCACTTATATATTAGCCTACTAGAATGATTTGGTGTGATTTAACATTACAAATCATGTCCAATAGTCTAATATAAAAAGCGGCCTTCTGGACATTACCTAACCGAACGTCACCTAACCGAACTTAACCTAACCTAACCTAACCTAATACTCCTCAAATTCTAAAGTAACATTGTATTTTTAGTTTAATAAAAATATGACAAATATTTACTCCTTCACCGATTAAACTCATTGAGCCCGGCATTGAAGATATTAACCCTCGTCACTTCTGCATCACCGAGCAGACGATTTGATAACGTATGGCCTCGGCGCTGAGGAGACTAATTTGCCCTCGGCGCTGTGGAGATGCCGCCCTCAACTACTATCCTTCATCCGATTGTTTTGACAGTTACACCATCTCATACGGCATTAAAAGGGCAACAAAAAGGGTGTCTTGAAATTTTTTCTAAAATTTACGGATTTGGGGTAACTTAGGTTTGAAATCTTGAAACAGCCGCCATTTCGAAACGCAGGATTGGATACAATCGATAATTTTTCTTAAAATATACCGTTGTTAGGTTTAACGTAATGCCTAGTTTGAACTTAATCGGCCAAACCTTTCTGTAGTTATGAATTATGTTGAAAAAGAAACAAAATGGCGTACATCTGGAAAACGAAGAATTTTTGGAAAAATTATTATTTTCTCTTTATTTTGACTCCCGAAGTTTGGCTCTTTATATACGGGACTCCCTGTATATATGTATTTATATATGTTCGCTCTCTAACGGCCGAATTTCACGTCCATTTGGTAAAATTTTGTAGCCTACACAAGTTGGTTTCCTACGTGGTTCGGACGACTACATCAGCCAACAACCGGAAGCACTTTTTTGGCCGGAAGTAATTTTTTTTTCTAGATTTTTCGTAGTAGAATGAAATTTGTTGTGGCTTTATGTAAATATAGGAAATTATTCTGCAAATTTTTTTCTTTTCTGCACGACCTTATAGCTTGTCTGGTTCCCCCGAAATCGATCAAAACGTAAAATACCGTAAAAATACCCGGTTCAAATCCACGAGAGGGATTTTACGTAACAGGCCGGGATGCAAACCTGTCGCTGCGAAATATTTCAAGTCATACGGTCACGGGTCACCCCCTGAATACACATTGTCGCGTACGAACATCGATGTATAAACACACTGGATTGCGCGCTGAGTAGTCTGAAAGGTTCGAGAAACGAGCCGGCCGGCGTGGAGCTTCCCCCTCCACTGGAGGGATAGACCCGCGGTGGGCAGCGTGATAGATGGACAGTGATACACGTTGTTGTTGTTATATACGGTTCAATTCTTTGATTTATCCTCTACACTTTTTTATAATAATATGTCATTTTTGGGCAGAGGAAATAGTATTCCTAAATTACTATTCAAAACAGGCCTAGTTTTGTTAGCAGTCTTGTAGTAGGAACATAAAAACTGGTGTTTTCAAAATAAGAAATTTGAGATTGATCAATACTTTTATACAGTTCTATTTTAGAACTAAATTACGAAACTTTTTTACATTTATGAAAAAAATTACAAAAAATGTTTACTACTTTTTATATAGGCCTAAAGTAGAACTTTTTCCTTTCGTTACTAAACACTAGGGGCTCTGCCCCTGGACGCTTCGCTTCGCTCGCAGTTGGAAAATTCGCTAATGAATCTCGTTAATCTTTGGCTCGTTTGTACATTGGTTTGTAAAATTATGAAACCAGGCTTAAATATACTAACGGTAATTACAAGATTAATTATAACCTCAAATACATGCTTTAGAAACATGAGAAACTTTCATTACGATTTTAGTCCTAGTTCTACTATCTTCTGTCAACTAATGTTTTGAAACCAGGACTAAATATACAGTAGTAAACATAACCTCAATACTATGTTTCAGAAATGAGCCAGGCCTATATTACAAAATTGACTATTAGAATTTATCCATTTTTGCCAAGTTTACTTTTTTTTTATAAAATAAATTGTTAAATCAGAACAATTTATTCTAATTCTAACGTGCTAAAACAGTATAAATTAGATTGTTTTTTAATAGTAATTAAAAACTATCCAATGAACAGCTGATTTAGGATAATACTCAATCTCATGGCTTGTTTATAAACAGCTGTTTTGATTGCTTTATTTACTATTTCGTTGTAATTTTGTAACCAACATGGCAACCCATAAGACCCTATGTTAAAAATTTTCAACTTTTAAATTAGATTTTCTAAAAAAATTGCGTTTTTACACGAAATACAACTATATGGGTGTACTTAAAAATCAATATTACACCTAAATACAAAATTTCTTTGAATTCGTTACAGCCGTTTTCGAGATCCACGACAGATACAAACAAAGATAGATACAAGAATTGCTCATTTAAAGTAATAGGATGCTTGTTCCTTGAGCTAATAACTTTGTTAATTTTACTTCAATCATTTTGTTTACTTGCAAAACTGGCATATATGAATTCTTTAAACCTTTATCTACAAAAAAGCTATGGAACCCTTTTGAATGAGTTTAGAATAAACGTGTTGACTAAATGGTTGTAATACAAAAACTTGGACGATTTTTTTACAAATTTGAAGTTTACGGTCATTTTGTGAGCTTATGGTTTGAGATACGGAAAAAATCAAGAATACTATTTTGTTGAAAATCTAATTTGCTACCCGCAAAATATTAGTTTTTAAATTCGACTTACAGTTAAGACACAAACTGGCTTTGGAAAAAAGCTTACACTGAGAGCTTACAATTCGATCACTTAAGTCAATGGAATAACTTTACTAACTTTTAAATTAAATCAAGCAATAGCGAAGCATTGCTGGGTCCACTAGTTTACTATAAAAATAAGTGTTACATACTGTATAACAATTAAATATTGTTTAGAAATTAAAATGATTATTTTATAAATAATGTTTGGTGCCGTTGTTGAAGCTGAGCAAAATAAATTAAAACATTTGTGAGCGTTGCATTAACTTTGAATGCTTCACGTGTTGTTGCAGTCCCTCCAGTGGTGGGGGAAGCGGCTAGGCCAGCCGGACCGTATTCAATACACGCAGCCAGCGATCCAGTGTGTTTATACATCAATGCGTACGAATTGTAAAAGTTAAAGTGATTCGTTGCACCTTTATCCCCAAACTACTCTACCGATTTTCGAGTAATCTACTTTTATAGGATTCTACCCCTGCAGTCGTATACAAAGACTCGCGCTGTTATTCTTCTCCGTCCATGACAAGCACTGAGCCTCAACTCCAGGCCACCGTACAAGGCGGTGAGCGGCACGAGCTGTATTCCAAATAAAGAAGCTCTCTCTAGAAGTTCTACTACGTGTTGTCCTCCCGCGGTAGTCTACAGACGGAACGATTTAAGGTTCTACCGCACCTCTTGTTGGCTACGTTGAGTCAATAGACCGGTGCCCTATTAACACGTTCACTGCTACGCAAATTTCGTATTTCCTATGCTAGGAGCTGACCTTTTATTTTTACTTTCTCCACCCTATACGTAGTATACGGAGAAAGTATTGTTTTCGTA
>JAGFPH010014720.1:0-22871 GCA_018207615.1 Philaenus spumarius | reverse complement strand
GACCTCTATACAATAGAAAGAACTTCTTTATCTCTTTCTTAAGTTGCAACGATAAATAGTGATTCTTCACTAACACTAAATCTCCAACCTCATAAACTATGGGTTTCACAGTTTTATCATGTAATCTTTTGCGCTGATCAGCTTTCAACCTAAGTTGTTTCCTCACCAATGCTAACCTTTCATCGTTATTCATTTCACTTTGATTTGGGCTTTTTACACTGTGTTTCCTGATTTGAGGAACTAGAAGAAACATTTTTCAATTATTTAAGAAAGTCGGTTTCGTCATTTGACGAACTGCACACGCGGCTGAAGTATAGTATTCTACGAAAAAAATACTAAAATAAGGAAAATTGGCGTGCATTTGGTCACATTCGCCACTGCTTCGGCGGAGATGATGGAAAATCCATCGATTGTAGTGGCAGCGACGGCTGCACAGATACCGTCAGCGGCAAATAAACAGATCGTTTATTTTTCCGACGAATGTGTATGCTCTAATACTCTCCTTGGCACCATCTTGGTATTATTATCCCTGTTGGCACCACTGTCAATTAATATGACAGCGACTGCAAATAATCTGTGGCAGAAAACGCCGTGTGCTGCCTTTAGAACACTATACTTTGATACACTACACTGCATCTATATAAAATAAAGTGTCAGTGCCCAACTCAATCAAAGATAATGTCAGCAATATATTGATAACTAGGGGAGACCCCTGCGTGCTCCGCACGCCAACCCCCTCCCCCACACACTCCCTGTTGGAACCCGTTGTGTAGTCAGCAAGGCCTACACTTTAATAAAAAAAAACCTAACCTAAAAATTAGAAATATACTAATAATTGATTTAAAATTTGAAATAAACTTTTAATGAAAATATTAGAGACTACAGCTGATTACTGAATCAACACTGAATAAACAATAAAGAAGAAAAAAATGGATTCGACAATCAGTGAATTTAATTAATATTTTATACACATAATCTAATTGTTTGGCATATCAATATTTAACCCATATGTCTAATTTAGATGGCAGTGAATTAAAATAAACAGTATATACCACAGCTGTGTTAGTTTGATAGCAGACAAATGTTTTGATTTTTTCGTCTTTTTCACTCCATAAGATTAACATTGCATTTTTTTGGGTGCCCGTGGGTCAAAGCCCTAGAGGAAATACAAAAAACTAAGACATAGGTGCAAAACTACATTACCTAAGGAACATTTCCTGAAAATTTCATGGCTTAACTCTCTATAATTTGTCCGTACGGCGACCCACACACACACACACAGATTCTCAGTTTTATTTATAAGGATTTATTGTAGCTTAACATTTGCATAGGTGTTGAAAACAAGTTAGGTATTTTAATACAAACAAAAGTCCAAAATATTTTTTCAATGGGGGGGGGGTTATAACCCCCAAAACCCCCCCTGGTTACGCCTATATCTCTGTGGGAGGCATTTTATGATTTATAGCTAACAGACCTAAAGTGGTGGATCCAGCATTGAGGAATTCTTCATCAGGGTCTAGATGTGGAGAGATTTCATCGAACCATTCTCTGGTTGCCTCTGACATCTTGGGCCTGTCTTCCACTTTCCATTTAAGCCTGGAATAATGGAATTTATCTTCTACCTGCACACCGCTTCCTATTTGTATCTGCTTAAGGGCCATAAGGAAATTTCCAGAGCACGCTATTTTGGAGTTTTCCCCATTGTGTAGGAGCTGGTTTCAATAGATGTAGTCGGGTGCCCTCATCGAATAGGTATTTGTGCATGATGCTGAAGGAAGCAGGTGACAGGCACTCATTCCATTTGGTGGCGTCTTCTGTTCCCTGCATTGCATACTGGGCAGGTTTGTTGTCCAAGGTGTTAAGTGACAAGTTGTTGGTTATCTTTAGCTTTTTCTCCTCTCCGCCTATGGAAATTGTTGATCCTTTAATAGACTTAGACAGTATAAGATGGAAATCCTCAATTATTCGTAGAAAGATTCTTAAGAACATCCCAGCTGAACAGATGGCTCTCCTATCTTTCTTTCCCCTTTCTTTATGCTTTAAGTAGGAAGCAAATCTTCTGCTGAGTTTTATCATCAGTTTTCTTGACTCCTCTACATTCTTGGTCTGGGCGCTGACTATGGTCTTCCGGGTTATTGTCTTTAGCACTCTTTGCTTGGTAGCTTTCTCATACACTAGCCTATTTACCATCTTTTCCTCTATTTTCTTATATCGTATCGTCTCTTTTTCAAAATAACTCATGATAGCAAATACACACTCAAGACAACTCATACCTATGTGTCCAATGTTTTCATTCAGAAAGTCATACGCTCTCTTGTAGGCCACTGCATCTGTGACACTCTGATTTGTGAAGGGACACAATGTCTGCTTTCCTGCTGTTAGGATATCCGAGTTGTTATTTAACATCTTCTTCATTGATTTCTCTGCTGCTGCGTATATTTCAAGGCAGTATTCGTTTATGAAATTCTCAACCATTTTCTTGAGCCCACTGGGGATAAAATTCCCATGAATCCCGATGTCTCTGAAAGGACCATCTTTTTTCTCCCAGTGCATTCTTTCTATTTTGTAACCATCTATCGTGATGCTCTTGTCATCTTTCTTTTTATTGAAGGAGTAAGCTCTTTTGACTGTCTCTGCCACTTTTGGTGCCTGAGTTCGGTATCCATGAGGTGGTGTGTTTGTGTAAATGTAGTAAGAACTCACTTGTGATACATTGTTCATGTATATCTTGTCTAGTGTCTTTTTGTAGCTGATAGATTCTTCTTCATTCTCGGTCACATTCTTCATTCACAATTTTTAAGGTTATGTTTATTCTTACCTGATTCTTCTGTTGGTATATATTCAGATCCAGAATCCTGGAGGATTGAGATTTCAGACAAACTAGAATCCCTACTCATTTTAGATAACTGTAAAAGTTAGTTATTTAAATTTAAATTAATGATTTACTCACATAAACACAGACCATGATCAAGAACAACTCTCAGAAAGCATGGCCAGGTCTTATGGAATAGTGAAGTAAGTCAACTCCTCTCATGGAGTAATGAAGTAAGTCAGACTCTGGTCAGACTTACACCACTTTGGTTTGTAACAATATCAGCTGTTTCATTTTCAGCATTTTTTTACTGTCTCATGAACAGATGTTACTGAGTAATATTGACTTACACCAGTGTTTCATATGATAAAATGAGCTTTCAAGAACCCAAAACAGCATTCAACTAAAATGTTTTAAAAGTTGACTTACACCACTTTTCCTCTCAACGGCTTAATTATTGTTATAGTCTAAGTAAAAAATTTCAGAAGAAAAATAATTTCTGTAATAATAATACTAAGTCAACCAATATGTTACCTTGGGTGGAAGGCAGCTGCGAGGATCAATTCATTGTTCTCAAAATCATTATTTAAAAAAAAATTTTTTTTTTTTTAAATATAAATTCCTTCTCACCCGTCAAGCTCAAAGTGTATTTTATAACTCAAAATCATTGTCGAATCTCTTTGAAATACCTTCCAAAATGCTGTTTGCTAAGGCATCACATATATCCAGTTGGGCTTACTCTTAACTTTATTTATCTGTTCTTTCCGCTTCATTAGGGTTGGCAGTAAGTATCCAATAGAAACATTTGTTTCTCCTTGGAGAATATCAAGAGCCTTCATAACTTCCACATATTCCTGAAAAACATAAAATACTTACAGTATTACATTGATAGTTGTTCTAAGGTACTAAAAAGCTGTTCAGGACAAAACTTTGAAATTGGTGATAGGGTCTAACTTATTTATAATTTGTGTTGAAAAATTATGACTGCCAATAAATATAATAGGCCTAGACCTATTAATAAATTAGTATTCAGCTGTGATTTTTGTGAAATTAGAAGTCTCCTGGAACTATGAAGTGTTTCTTTTAAGCATACTTAAAAAAAACAGCCTAATTTTATTTTGTTGAGTAAAGGAGGCAAAAGTAACCATGGCAGACATTTTTTCTGACTATAATTAGTATTACTGGGTAAAAAATGTCCTTTAAAATATGCATTTTAAAAGTTACTATAGGAATTTATTTTGTATTGGCTTCCTACAGCTTTTACAATCTAGAAGCTGTTGTTAACAGAAGAAAATTTGAATAATTAGGTTCAACACAACGGTTGAACAGTTGTTTTAAGCAAGTTTTATTCACAACCTGAATGTATGAATGTTATAGTAGGCCTAACAAAAATTCATTACAATGCCAACTATTTTCATGCTAAATTTTATTTTAATCATTCTCATGCACTGAGAATATATATTAAAATGTACTTATTATGGTCAATGCCTAGAAGTACACATAAGAAAAATAATGTGATTTAACTTATTATTTTAATACCATTCACTCTACAGACCTGCAAAAACTGTATTTCTTGTGTAGAAAACCGGGGAAGGCCCAGTTGGTCGCATACACAGTGCATAGCTTCTTCCTTGTTTTTAAATAAGGAAGATAATAGGTCAACTGAATCATAAATTGAATTCCATCTAGTAGTATTCGGTACTATTAGGAGCCGTCCTAACTTTTCTGTTATTATATCAGCACTTAAAGAAGACATCCTTGATTTGTTCCATCATAGAGCTTGGCATTTAGCGAAAGTTGACCTAAATGCTTTTTTATATTTGGAGTAATTTTTCAAAGCTTTTTCAGTATCTTTAACGGCTATGAGATTTATTGTATGTGCTGCACATCTTCGATGGCAAGGCAAATGAATGTGATTCATATCAAATAACAGATTATCTAATTCTTCTGTTAGTTGGATGAAAACAACGTCATCCTCTTCTGCAGGCTCTTCACAGCTTTCAATGGTCTCGTTATCTAGTTCCGGACCAAAAACGCTGAAAGCTTTAACAAAATTTGAACCATTATCTGTGATGGTCATAATATTTTTGTTCTGAATTTTAAACTCGAAAAATATTTTATTTAGTTCTTTTGCTAGAACATCATTCGTGTCTCCCTTTTATTCTCCTACAAGCTAGGCCGACTGTTTTCCTTTCCAAAGTTTCTGGATCTACATAATGACAGGTCACTCCTAAATAAGCCTTACGTCCACAGGTCCAGCTGTCTGCTGCTGTGCATACATGATCAATATTGTTTAGTTCTTCCATAACCTTTTTTTTGTTCTCCTCAAACATTTTGGTTATTTTTGACATCAAAGTTTTACGGCAAATCAATTTCTTATTAGTTAGTTTTTGCCACGGTGCAATAAATGTGGGCCTTTCAACTTCCAAAAAACAATGCATCCCGTCTATTATCCAGTTTATGAGTGTGTCTTCAAGTTCTTCTTTAGTTGAAGACCTTACACTACCATCAAAACATTCCCTTAGTTTTGCTTGTTTATTAAAACTAACACCTTGATCGTCAGAACAACTCGGATCAGTTGAAATTGATTGTTTCCTTTTGGTTTTAGTTTTAACCTCCTCAATACTTTTCATCAGGGCGGGCAAATGATACGCACGTTTTCTCTGTAATATCACAAAAATAGTATTAATTACGGTACTGAAAAAATTGATAACAAAAAACTAGGCCTATGTAAATATCTAGGTTTAAATATGGAGTTAGGTTTAGGTAAGAAGAAGAAGTGAACGTTAGTGAATTTTTAACCAAAATTAACTATCATATTCGTGTTTAGGAGGCCAAATTGCATAAGCATGATTAAGTTAGTAAAAATACTCATAAAGTAAGTCCATAGCCTAAGATTTTGATAAATAGACCCAAGTCACAATGTTGAACTGTAAGAATAAGTAACTAATATTAGTTATTAGATTGATTATATTCTAAGAGCATAACTTACCTCATTATGAAGTTTCATATTGGAGGGTGAGCTTTTACTCACGCTAAGGGTTTTTGAGATACATAATGAACATTGAACGACAAAATTTCCATTTTCTAGTACTTTATTCAGTTTGAAAAACTGATTGTTAGCTGTCCATGGTAAAACCAACTGAGACTGTGATTTAGACAGTGCCATTGCACTATATTAACACTTCATTAGTAACTTGGTAAATAATTATTGTAACACAAAACAATGGCAAGAGATCGGGACAACTTAACCTCAAATCATCAACTGCTTCAGGCAGACGACGACAACCAAACATTTTCAAGCGTACTACTACTTTATACTGACTGTTCAGTTCGTACACAGAGTAAACAATAGTGGTGAAATTGTGTTTTTCTTTGTATTCAGTCAATATTCAAAGTAGCGTAATTGGGTAGTTTCGATTAGTTAAAACAATTTGGGCATTTCAATTCCAAATGTAGCGTGAAAAGAAGCGTGAAAAGTAGCGTGATTCACGCTATATATTAGTCTTAAAATGTTTTGACGCTACAATATTAGTTGCTACTTTGAAAAGTAGCGTCGTTACACTACAAACTACAAAAAAAGTAACACGCTACATTAGCGCGCTACAAGTAGCGCGCTACTCCCCAACACTGATGTTGGATTCAAAGTTAGTATACGAATGTTTGCTATCAATCAAATGTTGCACGAAACTCGACTTATTAGCGTACAGGCTACTTTTAGGCAAATGTTCTTTATATCGCTCCATGAACGATCTGCCTGTCTGTCCAATGTAAAAACATTCGCAGTCATTACACGCTATTTTATAAACACCTGTTTTCTTTTCTGGTATTAATTTATGTTTCTTACGCAGTATTTTTTGAACATTATTATTGGTGCGGTTCTTGACAATGATATTGTGCTTTTGGAGTGTATTCCTTAGAATGGAGGGCATTATTTCAGTGTAGTTATTATCGACGTGTTTCTTCCTGTGTCCATTTTCGTCTGTGTGGGGTTACGATTTTTCTTTATTTTACCCTTTCTTTGCTTTTGCACTAATTTGTCAACCATTTGACTTTTGTATCCATTAGCTTGCGCTATATATCGTCGGTATACAAGTAAAAGGCACTAAGTCAGAAATCATGGTTGTGAGAAAAATGACTTTAAATGTTCAGTAGATTTCTTTAGATGTTTAATATAATAATTTATTTTTTTTTACAAAGGTTTTGTGAACATTAAGGTCTTTGGTAATGCTTCCATTTCATATTTATATATTTGTTTACATCTAAGTCAATGAAAAGTTGGAAAATGTATGTTACATACATGACTTAGTGTTTTTTTCCTGTATGCTACTGATACTAGACATGACTTAGTCTGGTAAACTTTTTGTATATTTAATATCAATATTGCCTAAGTGTGAATGACATTAATATCTGAAGGTATTGAAATGAATAGAATAATAGACATTAATATAAAAATCATACTTTTATTTTACAAACATTAAGTCCTTATTATTAAAATTATTACTTAAACAGAAATTATAGATAATTATTGCCTTATTGAAGGTAATCTAAATAATTAAATAGCAAAAAGGTATTATAATAAACATAATAATAAAAATTGCATTATAGCCTGACTGGCATAAAGTAATTATTACAATTGAAACATTATCAAACAAATAACTAAACATCATTTTACATTTTAATAAAATAGAAAATACAGAAAAAAATTTAAATTTAACTAACTAAATTAATTTGTTTTCTATATTTTAGTAATGAAAAAAAACATTCAACTAAACTAAAAATACCAGCCTCAACAAATAACTAATGTCAAAGTTAATTTTTGGTTGAATTAATTTTGTAATAAAATAATTAGTTCCCTATCGTTAACTTAAGAATAAAATAATATAATGATAAAAATCAATTACAGGTGTGATACTTATCTAGCATACAAAAGAATTTTCATGTTCAGAATCGTCATCTATGTCCGCTTCTGGCAAGTAATGTTTTTTTTACCATTCCTGATTTTGTTGGCAAAGAGAAATACCATGGATGGAAGACTTCTGGTATTACTCTCTTCTCGCATAGAGTAATTAAATCTTTTTTTTATCAGAAATACAAACCACATCTTAATTTTCTTCACTTAACAAGACCTCCAAAGATTCAACTTTATTATACAAATATTGGATATTCTGTGAAAAGATCTTTAAGTACGTGTCTTTTAACCCTCTCCTGCCCAAACTATTTAGGCTGTGCAAAAAAATTAAACTTAATAAAAATAAGTTTATAAAATAAAAACTTGGGTAACTTGGGGGTTAGTTTGTGACTGAGGATAACACTACTTGTTGAAATAGCCTAGTTGAAGACGGGAGTGTATAGTACCGTACTAATTGGGGGCATAAAAAAAAAATATTTTCAAAATGTAATGCTGTCCATGACCCCCTTATCCAAAATCAAAATTTTGAAATGGCAACGTATACCTTGTGACACTTTAAATTGAAGCTCATAAAAAATGCTGAATTTTGGTGGAAAAAAAATTTAAATCGGCCAAGCCGTTTAGTATCAGCAGCCAATAATGTTATTTCTTACACAACAATTACATACTAACTACTACTTACTGCTAATAACAACAAAAGTACTCACTGAATACTTTTGTAAACATCAAATCAAATGTTCAAATTGGTAGCCATTGTTGTTCATGCAATAAAATAACCTATTTTCAAATTCTTGCGTTACCTTTCTAAAAGTTTCTCTGGTTAAGACCCTGCACTCAGCAGTGATCCTGTTTTTCAAGTCTTGAACACCAGTGGGAGTTGTTTTAAAAACTACTGATTTTAAGTGACCCCACAAAAAAATCTAAAGTAGACCTTGCCGGCCACTCAATCGATCCTCTTCTTTCGATCCAGTGCTCCGGGTAGTGTGCATCCAACCATTGTCGTACAGGCAGGAGCTCCATCTTGTTGCAAATTAAGCATATTCGCAAGTAAATTTAACTGGCTTACTTCATTTACCTGGTTTTAAAGTGTTTCCACAATAAGAGGGTGAATGTTTTCTAGAAATTAAGTTTCCTTCAATAAATACAGATCCAACATTAGTGTCTCCAAGTATGGCAAACATTAATTTTTTCAGGCCATTGGGATGGTCCTTCAACGAATACATGTGGGTTTTGTTGTGACCAAAATCGGCAATTGTGTTCAGGACCGGCCTAAGGCGAAAATTGCAAGTGTGCAAGACTCACGTTTTATGCCCCTACCGGAGGGTCTGGAATACCCCCAGGTAAAGGGGGGGTCCGGGATTTGAAATTTAAGGTTTAAAAACACCGTTTTTGTGCACTTTTCCGCCTTTTAGAACATTAAATTTATGTCTCTCAATTTGATTTATTATTGATTGACTTGATAGGTTCAATACTCTTTCTTGTACATACCACTATTATGTTAAATAAACTAATGAAAGCTTCTGTGTCACGTTACAATGATTTTTACACTTATATTGCAAGTTCTCTCAGAATAAATAGCTAATGCGGGAATAACCGTTCGCCGGACCTAAGATACATTTCCATATCTCATCGGTAAAAGAAAATAAAACAACAGAACATAGTGAACCAATAATTACAAAGTTTAATAATGGCGCACACACAACAAAAGTTTATTAACTATTAAAATAGGTACATAGACTCTTTTATTATACATTATTACAAGGGCTTTTCCTGCTTTCATTTCGGAGAATGAAAACTATGTCCAAATAATCAGTTGACTGAAACAGCTCGTTTTCAATTGATATCTGAGTTAAGTTTTTATCGACTTCAGCTTTGAAAAGCTTCGTTCAGCGGAGGCGAACGACATGGGCATTATGGATACGATCCGCAACGCTATCCACATGTTGACATAGGCATCCGTGCTTTCGGTCAATGACAAAAAGTTTAGGACATCCATTTAATTTTTATATATTTTTCTTTTTACGTTATTTACGTGTGTAATGAAGTGTAGATATAAAACTAAAAAAAGGAATAATATTACTATACATAAATTAATTGAGGAGGTAACTTTCAAAAGGCGTTTCGTCACAGTAATCCGACTTTACAGGAATGACAAAAAACGTATATCATGAGATATATTTACCCTACAGAAACAAATTCTACCTAAATAAACTTATAACAACTAAAAACACCTATTTAATCAAGGATTAGAAAATATTCCTTTCTCCTAAAATTAGTAATTTGTATTTTAAATATGGACAAAACACCTTTTGAACGAACTCAATGGACAAAATGCGGTTTGATGAAATAACATAGGGACAAAACGCTGTTTGAAAATAATACATTTTATTATTCAGAAATCATTGTTAAACAAACTTTGTTCTAAATTAACAAGTAAGTTTGTGAAAATGTTTTATTATTTATTGCATTTTTTATGATTGTTAACTTTAACATAAATGTTAGGCCTAGTATAATGGCACTTTTTATTGATTTAGTTTTTAAATCAGTCACAAGTTTTTAAATATGCAGTTCACATCTCTCATTTTCTAAACAGTCACATGTTTCCTCATCTTCTACGTCATTTTCAACACTTGGAGAGTCAAAAAGTACAACCCTGTACCAGTCTAGGCGATTATTTTCAATGTTTTCAGTGGCCCAACCATCACCAAACATGTTCTTCAAGAGCTTCTCGACATCCTTCTTCTTCTCAGTAGTAATTGGGTGGCTGAGTGGTACTTTTGGCAGCTGCACATTCTTTAGGTTGATATTACCTTTCTTCCTCAATGAAATAAACTTTTCATTTTCAGAGTCAAACCTGTAGTTCATTAAACCCTTAACAATAACAAATTTGTCACCTGTGTTGCTTCTTTGGTTAGTAGGTTTAACGGTATTTTTCCTTGTAGACTGGCGAGTAGGTTTAACAGTTTTCTTCTTGGTAGGCTGGCAAGTAGTGTTAACCGTATCCTTGTTTAGGGTAGCCTTCTTTATAACTTCAAGTTCATCACCATGTTCTTTCACTTTTATTACAATACGCTTCACATCACTGATATTAGCCAAATCTCTGTAGTACTTACTGAGAGATTTTGTGTCCAACAAGTCCCAATCTTCGCCTATTTTCTTGATTTGTCCAATGCTGTTGTAACATGAATAATATTCTTCCTTGCTCAAAATCACAGCATTTTTCCTTAAAATTTTCTCCGTTCTGCCAAACACTCTATCAGCTGGCAAAAAACTATGCCCACGGACAGGAAAAATTAAAATTATTTTATTTATAGTGGTGTCTGAAGTTTGGAGAAAGTGAACTAGAGTCCTTAAAACAATATTGTTTTTATTCTGTGAAACACACCCATCACAAAACAAACGAAGGTTAGGCCTACCTTGAAAATCTGCATTTTTCAGATGTGAAAAAAGTGCTGAGGATACCTCCAAACTACCTTTTCCGGCCTGTTCCTCTGTCCATGTATAAAATATCGGGTTCTTTGTCGCCAAATCCGTAATACACAAGTTGTAGAAATTTATTTGTCTGGCGTAGTATGCCTCTTGAATCGGACACTTAGGGAGCGGCTGGATTTGTTGTAAGTCGAAACAATAACTTATGGAATTCGGCACATCTTCCTTCATATGGCTGTAAAAAGCTTTTGCCCTCTGAGAATGCACTCTTTTTTCGATCATCAACTGCATTTTTTGATGGGAACCAGGAGCAGCGTTTTTTATTTTTTCCTTCAATAAGCAGCATGTGCTGCATGTGTCGGAAGCGGGTGATTTGAAGCCGATATTAAATTCTTCAACAAATATTTTACGAAACATACTGCTTTTTACCTTCAATTCTTCATTAGCTTCATGATTATACAGACCATGCAGTTTTCTTATACTAAGTTCAGAGCTTAGATACACCCTCTTCGACTTTGCCCTGTTGTAATGGGATTCTGTTCCCCGTAGTTTGCTAATGAATTGCCTTACATTTTGTTTTTTTGCTTGACTAAGAATACTTTTCCTGTCCCCTCCCCTCCTCTCTTCTATAGCCTGGCCACAATTTACTTTATGGATAATGTTATTCAATCTTTTTGTGCCAATTCCTGTTACATTTAAAAATAGCTTTTTGCAAACCGGAATTTTCAAATTGTTTTCCGCAGGTAAATAGTAGGTTACATTGAAAGAGTGCTCGCCACCTGGCTTACCTTTTTTACTCAAAACAACAGGCCTAGGCCTACGCCGTTTCACAGGCCTAGTAGTAACTAAATTACTTATGATTACATCTTGCCTTGTTTTGTTAGGTTTTTGGTAGAAATGCTCTTTAAAGTTTTTCATATGTTTTGGTTTATATTTAACGCATGAAAACCTTTTGGTGTTGTGGGTGCAAGGGTTAAAAACTAATGCCCTTTTAGGTTTAGAATACCTCAACTGTTTTGATTTTTCACGTGCTGTCCCTTGTTTCTTCCTCTTTCTACTACCAACAGTCACCTCTCCAACACTTACACTACCATCAACTTCTTCCATTATAATTAATTAAAAACTTGTTTTAGATTAACACTCAATATTACCTTGCAATACAGTGAACACTTCACTAATAACCTCAACTAACTCACAAAACAACAGTGCTTCTGCTGTAATCTAGCAACCTGGGTTTTGTTTACATAATGCAACGCTCCTATTGGCTGAATGGACAAAACGCCGTTTGAACTGAAAACAGACCATGGACAAAATGCTTTTTGCTCCAAACCCAGATTTTGTTTACTGTTTTTAAATGGGACAAAGGTTGTTTTGATGCAAAATATTGGTCACATGTTGTAGGATTTTGTAAAAGGAATCCAGTGATACCAATATCTAAAAAAAAAATTTTTTTGTGACAAAACGCCTTTTGAAAGTTACCTCCTCAATTATGTAATGTAATAAAATTATAAGTTTTATGAATTTATCTGGTAAAAATAAGGTAAGATAGGGTGAGGTAGTTTCAAGTAGCTCATATCATTAGAGTAAATATTTTTCAAGTTATTGTGTTTTGACGAAAGGCGTCTAATTAATAAGACGAAGAAGAAGCCAAATGACGGAGTATAAAAAATGTATATGCGAAAGAGATGTACCAACTACCAATGTACCGCGCGAAAAACCGTTATGTTGTACTGCGCAGACTCTACTTTTAATTTTAAATAACAACGGACCAATCCGAACCCGGCTACGCTAGGCGGTCAAAGATTAGTCAACGTTATTCGACGTTCAGTCTTTCTAGCTTTCGCATTCAGTCGTGGACGAGACTTTGAAGCGTCAAGCTATATGTCATGTTATTTGTCGCTGTTGTTGTGATACCGATTTTAAAATGAGAGGCCTTATCATTAACCTTAAGGCCAATGCAGATGCTGGGGGATCTTTCCCCGTGCTGAAGACCAAGACCGTCTTCGGCCGAAATATAAAGTTTGAAATACGGCTTTCCATTCCGACAGTAGCGGAAAAACATTGCACCATTTACGCTCCGTCCGGCAAACCCGTATTCCTGAGGAATTTAGATCCGTCGACCATAAGACCATAAGACGAAGAAAAAGCCACTTGACGGAGTATAAAAAAGGTAATATTTTATTTTATTACTGTATATTATAAATTAATTCTCTTCACTACGTAAAATAACGCATAGTAAATTTTTAAAACTTCAAACACAACCATACACAAGCAAAGCAACACCCTAAACTTAGACTTATAAAACATATATCTCCCAATATGTTTGATGAAGATTTAATAGATTTTCCAAAATATTGACAGTCAAGATCGATGTTCAATTTATACTCATCGTAGTTTCAAGATACAGGCTAACCTAATAAGAACCGAGCAAACTTGTTATAACCGCTCCTAGATGGTGCTGATAAACTATCTTTTACTTTGCACGTAATATTTATACCGATAGTAAAGTAACTGAAGTATTGTTAATTTAATGAAGCCTTAGCCTAGTGGATAACGTTGCGTCTTCCTGATCAGAAGATGCTGGGTTCGAATCTAGGCTAGGGAGACCCGATATCTAATCATATCTGTGGTTTGAGGGTAGGAGGGCAAAAGTAAAGCAAACGGTGGTTGGCTCGCTTCCAAGCTGACGGGACATGACTAGATATCTGGTCTCCGGCTGGGGCTGTTTTGCATAATTTTATTAAGGTATTTATGTATGTATATACAGAGTATATATTTACTAAAAAAAAAAAAATTAAAAAAAAAGAAACCAGGAAAACGAAATTTTATACATTTGGCTAAAAATCGACTTACGCAGCGAAAAGGTTAACAATAGAGTTTTTTAAAAACTCTATTGTTAAATCTTGTTTATAAGTGCCGTAGGCCGTTTCAACAAGTTATAGAATTAAAATTGATTATTTTACTTCAGGATTTGACTGTATGCTTTGATTAACTTAACTTTTGCAGAAATAAATTTACGATCCGCAGATGTTCCGTAACAACATTTTTATGGTTTTGACTTATAAAATATTATTTTTATAAAACTATATGGTGGATAATAACAAAAACTAAAGTATTAAGCAAAAAAAGATTGAATTTCTGTTTATATGATAGAAATTTATGTAATTATTTCTTTCTTTTTGCGTTTACCGAAAGTTGACTTTTTGGTACGTTAGGAACATTTTCTCCAAAAGTAATGAATATATTGCTATGAAATTTTCAGGAGTTGTTTATATTACTAAAATACACATTTTAACACGGGGATTTCATGATTGATCTAAAAAAAATTTGTATGCCCCAAAAAAACACCAAATGTTGAAAAATTGGACAATTTTTAAAAAATAATTTATAATTTAACTTCCAAATAATATTTTTTAAATCCCCCTCGTTATAGTGTGTATTAATACATGATAAAACAATGGTAAAAATTTCAGGTAGACAGGATTCATAGTTTTTGAGTAAATGTTCCTTATGTTATCATGACGGCTTATGATGGACACATTTGTATACTGTCCCCTTAAAACCCTTCTGTAGGCAAACTATCCACAGTCCGTAGAATAGGCCTATCATTCTGTTTGGTAAGCAAATCATCTTCAGATTCATCTGATGACAAGTGTTATTACATAATTCAGAATTACTTGAATATATAAGGTCATCGTTTGAATCATAAAAAAGATTAAAATATGTTCTTCGCAAAGCCACTGTCTAATAATATATAGTAATAAAATAAAATATTACCTTTTTTTTATACTCCGTCATGTGGTTTCTTTTTCGTCTTATAAATTAGACGGGTCTAAATTCCGCAGGAATGCAGGTTTGCCGGACGGAGCGTAAATGGTGCAATGTTTTTCCGCTACTGTCGGAATGGAAAGCCGTATTTCAAACTTTATATTTCGGCCGAAGACGGTCTTGGTCTTCAGCACGGGGAAAGATCCCCCAGCATCTGCATTGGCCTTAAGGTTAATGATAAGGCCTCTCATTTTAAAATCGGTATCACAACAACAGCGACAAATAATATGACATATAGCTTCAAAGTCTCGTCCACGACTGAATGCGAAAGCTAGAAAGACTGAACATCGACTAAAGCTTGGTTTACACGGGTCAACTTGAATTGAGCAACCTGTTTCAAGTTGAAATTTGAAAGCAAATTGAAGCGTGTAAACCCTGTTGAAAGAAAGTTGATCAACTTAAGTTGACAGTCAACTCAGATTGAATGACTTTGATATTTTTGTTTTAAGTTGATTGTTGAACACCTGTTTGTGGCTGAGTCGGTTTTATGAAAAACAGTGTTGAGGTTTTTGCTGTCTTGTTTCTCTTGACGATATTTTTGTGATATAAAATAGATATTTCAATTTAACCATGGCAAAGTGGTCAGACAAAACCATGATTAGCTTCATTGAATTATATCAAAGTCATGAGTGTTTATGGATTAACTCATGTGATAAGTATAAGGACAGAGATGCTAGAAATAACGCTTGTAAGGCTATAGCAAGAGACATGGCTATTTTGAATTTTGAAAAAGCTGATGTTGTGAAGAAAATCAAATCCATAAGAACCATATACAAGCGGGAACGAGCTGCAATTTTAAGATCTATGAAGTCTGGTGCAGGTGACGATGACTTGTACACACCTACCCTGGTGTGGTTTGATCTTGCTGATTTATTTTTAAGAGATGTCGTAGAAGATACAAAAGAAAGTGAATCAAACTTGGTAAGTTTAACTCATTTTTTATATTTATACCCATATTATTTTATTTAACCCATGAACTATAAAAATTGTTTTAAAAATGCCACACTCCCTTAGCCTATGCATTTTTTACAAGTTAACCCTTTATGTGCTATGGATCGATAGATCGTTCCTCATTAACTTTTGATGTACGGTACTTCTAGGTATATTTATATTATGTACTCAAAATTGACCAATAAAAGCAAAGAGAGGGTTAATAATAAAAATACAAATTTTCTCAATATGTAATTTATTTATATATATATATATACATTATACATGATTTAATTCACACAAGTACTATTAATTCAATTCTATTCACATCATACGGTGCTTTATTTCTAAATGATATGTATTCTCTATTTTAAAGATGGATTCTGTTCCACTGGAAAGACACAGCTCCTTTTGATGTTACAAAGTAGTTTGCATAATTATCACGTTTGACTTTAGCTGCTATTGAATAATTACGGGAGTTTTTAGGTGCAACAGGAAGAGTATTATTCGTGTTTTGTTGTCGCCACAAACCTGGAACTACTTCTCCAGTTATACAGTTTTCAGAATCCAGTGACGATGATGGTGTATACTTCTCAGTTGCCTGCAAACGAAGCCAGTTATGCAAAGCACAAGTAGCTTTGACAATAGCATTAACTCAATCCACGTTTAGTGCTATTAACTTTTCAAATACTCTGAATCTAGAAACCATTATTCCAAATGCATTTTCCACTACACGGCGTGCACGGCACAATCGATAGTTAAAGATTTTTCTTTTACTGATAAATCCGTGCACCGTGGATATGCTTTCAATAAATATTTTTTAAGAGGAAATGCGTCATCTCCTATAAGTACTCCATCTTCAGGAAAGTCCAACACATCTGTTAATAAAGCCTCATTTAACCTTGACTTAAGGAAGATGGCAGCATCGTTTACTCGACCCTTGGTACCTACGTCTATGTAATTGAAACAATAATTTGCATCTACAGAAGCAAATAGAACAACACTGAATGTCCCTTTATAGTTGTAGTACTCAGATGCACTATGGGCGGGCTTTTTTATAGCAATATGTTTGCCATCAAACGCCCCACAGCAGTTGGGAAACTGCCATTTATCTTTGAACGCCTTTTGAATGTCTCGCCACTCTTCCTTTGTTGTAGGTACCTGTAAAGAAACTACATGATAAAAGTACAGTACATTATTTCACAATATTGAGTAATTTATTTTGTTACAGAAAACTGCCTCGCTTCAAAGGAAAAGTACATGTGTAAACTTGGAAAAACGTGATCGCACCTTTGATTCCATTCAAGAAGACGAACCTGAGGATTTGGACGACTTGCTCAATAAAGGAACTGAAGGACCGGATGAACTCGAAGATGATTTGGAAGGATCTATAAACACTGGAGTAGAAGAATATCCCTCAAACACCGGAAACAAACTTCCTTCAGTTAAGTATTGCAAAAAACGACAGCACGACGATGGAAAATCAACAAGTAACGGATCAGCAACGCAAAATGCATCTTTTGTATCTTTACCAGGCACAAGCTCTTCGAAGGGTACCGGCAAACGATTAAAGCAGCTCACTACACAAAATGATGCTCAATTGAGCGAAGTCAATAGGGCTCTTGACAAACTTAATCATATTTCACGAAATGTTGCAAAACCGGATCAATTCGAAAGTTGCGGGAGACATGTGGCGGCACAGCTTCGAGAAATCCCAATCTATAATGCTCTAGTGTTAATGGGGAAACTGGACGATATCATTTGCCAAGAGCGTATTCAATTACTCATTCAAAATGAACAGAATTTGGTCCAAAACCAAGTAGAAAATGAGCAGATTGAGAATAAGGGAAAGCCAAGAAAAGATCCTAAAGCGATTGAAAAGCCCAGTTCGAGTAATACCATAAAAAATACTGGCGAAACTCGGCTTGAAAACAAACAGTATATCTTTATAGACCAAAACGGAGCTGAGATTCCTGTTATCATCACCAATGGCTCTGAAAATGACCTGATTTCGAAAACTTTTATAAATGCTTAGTTTTGCCAAGTATCCTTTGTCTATGGTTTTGCTTATGCAGTTTTTGCACATAGTTTTTCTAAATTTAATAATAAGTAAATATGAATTTAATAATAAGTAAATATATGTGACTAATAGGCTACATTCTTTTAATTAAGAATTAAGTTTTTAAACACTGTTTTAATTATAACTTGTATGGAATTAGTGGTATTTTACATTATTAATGTGCAATTTCTAATTACAATAAATAAATGTTGTTATATAACAGACTACATGTTGTAATGATGTGTTTTAAATTACCTTTATTACTTCTTGGAGGGCGTCAAAAATTGCATCAGACACAGGTACAATGAACTGAGAAATCGTGCATTTAGGCACTCGGTACAGTGCTTACAACGATTTCAAGGAGTCTCCAGTGGCCAAATACCGAAGTGTAACCTGAAGTTTTAACTTTGGGGATAACGACTCGTGCATTACAGTGTCACTTTTCTGAATTTTATCTTGGATCATAAACAGGAGTTCATCAAATTTTTCCTCTGTCATCCTCAGGTGGTTCATATACTCTGCAGGATCCTCTGCCGCCAACTCTTTTAATAGGTTGTTTGAAACTCCCATAATGACACGTCTTTTAATCCATGGCCTAACCCACCAACGGCGCTTTCTTCTTAACATTTTCTTGCGATTTTGAAGCATTCTTGATAAGACGTGGCCTATGCTTCCTGCAATAGCTTGTACACATAATTGGAAAATATCACAATCTTCCGACATGGTTTTTGTACGTAGTTTTCACTAGGTTGACTTCAACAATACTAGCCGTGTAAACACAATCATCAACTAGTTGATTCAACTCCAATTGCTCAACTCAAGTTGACCCGTGTAAACCCCGCTTTAGAATCAGTTAAAAATAGTTCAACTGAACTGAAATAATGATATAATGAGGAACTACGTGACCTCATTTCCCAATTGAATTAACTGAATATTTTTGAATTATGAACAAAAAACATTTTTTTAAATAAACCATTCTGTAATTATTTTCAGCGTTTTGAAACAGTAAATAACTCGCCTTCTACTGAAAATAGCCTATTGGGTGTAGATTTTTACCACTTTTTCTGAGGTTCCTCCCATTGAACAACTCTGACAAAATCTTGACCCTTTCTAACCAACCCCTCAAAACTAACCCTCCATTTTAAAGCGGGTGTAGTTTAAATTGCACAAAATGCAGTTCCTTAGAGCATATCGAATGTGTGTGCAAAATCTAATCTCAATCAGTTATTTCTGTGAGGCTATAACCCTGTTGAAAAATAGAAGTAGAAACATTTTTAAAATAGAGATTTTTAAACATTCATAACTTCAACATTTGATGGTCCTAAGAGTTAAAATTTGGTAAATGTCCTTAGGAGCACTTCGAAAATGGGTATACGAAAAATCAATACCAGTGACTCCCCCACCCCCAGAAAAAGGGGAACCCGTACCCCCTTTTTATGGGGAGGGGGGACAAACTGCACAAAAGGCACTTCGTTGGAGCATAACGAATGTGTGTGCAAAATCTAAGCTCGATTCGTTAAGTTTGTGAGGCTGTAGCCCTGTCAAAGAACAAGAACAAGAAACTTAAAAAATAACGATTTTAATACTTCCATAGCTCCGTGATCTGATGGTCCCTAAAATTAAAATTTGGTACACATCCTCAGAGGCCCCTCGAGAATCGGTGTACGAAAAATCAACATCATTGACTAACAGGGGGTCAAGGTAGGGGAGGGTGAGAACCCGTACTTGTTCTGTCGCGTAAACAGTGTTCTTGGTCGCCGTCTTGTGTTCGATTTTCTTGGTGGGCAAAATAGATCGAAATAAAAATCCTAATGCAAAACGTTTTTATCATGCCCAAATATACTTTACTTTTATAAACGCAGTAAAATTTATTCAAATTTTGGAATATATTAAAATAAATTTCACATATTTTCAAATTTACATTAACATTTGTCAGCTGTACGTTACGAAAAATCAATCATAACATACACATCAAAAACTGATATAAACTGCCTTAATAATATGGTAATAAATAAATTAAATTTTAATTACAAATTATATAATTTGGCTAATAATAACTCTATTTTTAATTATACTGATAGTTTTGTTGTCCAAAATAGAACTAATTCATCCTATTTAAAAAAATTATTTTAACCGATTATAAATTTTTAAACAACCATTGTTTTCAGGATTTCATTTGAATCATATTTTAGCCATATATTGGCCAAAAAAGGTCAAATATTATCTTACATTATTTCTATATAACACAAATTTATCAATACGATACATAATCAAAAACATATATTTCTATGGGGACCCCCAAGTACAGGAAAATCTACCTTAATTAAATAATTTTTTTCTAATCAAGATGATTCAAGGATGTTTTGTCCGAGGTTAGGTAAATTTAGTTTATCTGATTTAAGTATTAACTATCAAGAAGTAATTTTTTAATATTAAAAATTATGAAATAAGAGATATAAATTATTTAACCACAGGTGTTTCACTTTCCATAGATGTTAAATGTAAAGGTTATTCTAAAACTATCACATGGCAAAAACTAATTTTTTTTGTCAATAATTAACCCCCTCCTCCAAATATTGAATCTTTTATTTCTAGAGTGAAAATAATATTATGAAAACAATAGTATAACAAATATAATATTAATACCTATAATTTAACAACTAACCAACCAAAACATTTTCCCTTATCTATAGATTTTTTTATTCCTCCAATCGACCAAATTCATTTAATTATAGATACTAATTCATATTACAAATGTATAAATGCACACTGTAAAGAAAGATGCAGTCATTTATGTAAAAATCTTAAAGTAATTTGTCACAATACGAAGGTGTATTTAAATCTTATAATACAAATCAAAATACAAATAAATCTATATTAATGGACAATGACATAATTAATATATCATCTGACAATAACATTTCATAATTATTTACTAATTATTATTAATTTTCAATCAAGGAAAACTGCAGGTAATATATCTCAAACTATTGACTGTTTTATAATATTTAGTTATAATATTTATTTATTTATTACAGTTAATAAATAATATTTAATAGTAATTTTTATATATATAAACAAAATAATTACTTAGTTAATTTTAGAAGTTAGTTTGTAGTTAGAAGTTGCTTTTAGTTAGTTATTTGTTTAGAAGATACTCATAAATGAATAAAGATACTCACAATATCTAGCAGTGACATTTATTCTGGTCTATTTGTCTTAGGAAATATTCCAAGTCAACAATTTTGTGGTTAAAAGGTGAAAGAAGGAAAAATTTGCCGAAGTACTGTTAATAGAGAAGGGTTTGTATCAGTTAAATTTTAAAGTCACAAGGTTGTTCAAAAACTGTATTAATTGCTGACAACAATAATATTACTGATGATAAATTTAACAATATTGTTGGCAAATTACAACAACCTACAGTGAAGCCCAAAAGGCTTTTTACAATTCTTTACGAGTTTCCACTAGCAGGTGATGTTTTTGAAAAATGAATGCGCTTATGAAGTCCAAACTGTTCATTCTAGGATTTGATTTAGAGATTATTTTGTTTTTTAAGTTGTAGCCCTACTCTATTAATTCTTGATAGGGATATATCAGACTAATCTTTAAAAAGTCTGATTCATAATACGCCCTAATAAGATATTGTATAAAAAGTATTGAACTCTAACCATGTAATGTATTAAGTATTAGTTAAATATAAGTTGTTTTTATAAAATATAATTTTTTATTTCTTAGTGTGATTAAAGAAACCTCAATTATACTTCTTGTTATTTTTTTACACCTTATTATTAGCTAATTTCCATAGGAAAAATGAGCTATTGCAGTGGCCCTTATGGTAAGGCCCAAGGCACATATATATATATATATATATATGTGTTCGCACTCTAGCGGCCGCATTTTAAGTCCGATTTGGTTCGAATTTGGTACACATTGCCACGCGCAAACCTCCCTCCGCTTTACTATATTAATAAATACAATCTTTTGTTGTTAAATTTAATTGGCTTTGTAAGTTAACTTGGCTTTTTCTGTTAACTTTAAAACTTTCCCTCATCAAATAACACCCAAGTGTTTTCAGGCCTTATTTGATGTTGTTCCCTAGTACTACCCCGTTAGAACAATTTGAGAGGTTTGGCGAGGGCAAGAAAAGGAAACCTTTTGTTTCCTATTCTTAAGTTTTTTAAATTTAAATTAATTAGACCTTTTTCGTCTTTTGTGTAGTACACTAGCTCAATTCTAGACTCTTTTTCGGGATCGTTCCCTTTGGAGTTAAATTTGTAGTGATCCGTGAATAACTCACCTGCTGACTTAATTACACTAGAGCACTGAATGGTTTTAGGATTATTTTGATTGGATTCGTAAATTATATATTCAAAATTTTCTATTGAAAACACAAAACGATTTATTGATTAAACATAAATGCATTAATTTTGAAACAACAAATTATTATTTTCAAAAACACAATGAAATTTTTATTAATATTTAACTTATATTTATGTATATTGAAAAGTAGCAAAGTGATTAATTAATTTTTTAATTAAAATTTGTATATTAATGATTCTATTATTTACATACGACGATTTGCCATTGTGAGTAATGAAATTTACTAAACGAGTTTACTTTATTCAATTTCCCCAGAATCTACTTAAATTTATTTATTTTATTTTATTTTATTTATTTATTATTTTGCAAAAAAGGGATTTATTTAAAATTATAAGTAACAATAATTGTTTGCCACTTACAGAACGCAAGAAGTTCGACGCGTAATTCTTTCTGTTGGTTTCCAGCAATTTAAAGTTGTTCTCCTTGGTCCCCAGAATGGTTTCTTTGGTTTACAGTTGTCTTCTCCTGGACTTTATTAGAGTTGTCCTCTCCTGGTTGATTGTAGTATCTTTTGGCAAGAT
>JAGFPH010014719.1:0-22876 GCA_018207615.1 Philaenus spumarius | reverse complement strand
GAGAATTCTATGTAGAGTGCATACACTTATACCTCATTCAAAATCATTAGTCACTAAATAAATAATGCTTACATTATAATGGTCACTATTTTTCGCACACTTATTATAATTATAATATTATTACATAATAATGTTACAATTATAATAATATTACTATATTATAATATTATAATTATGCAATTTTAAAATAAGACATAATATTTTTTTATAATATATTGACTTGTGTAATTTGTTAACCTTTATTCTCTTCTAATATTAATACTGATAAAAATATAAATCGGTCATAGAAGTTGTCACTTCCAAAGTGTGGTCTTAAGCACACCTAATGTGTTTTTTTTTATATATATTTCTTTTAAGATACAGAGAAAATGTAAAACAGATTTGCATTTTGTTATGTGATGCTAAGGGGTGAAAACATTATAACAACAACTAAAACAATAAAAATGTATAGTTATACTTTCCTTAATGCTAGAGATCTTAAATGTTTTACATTTACTTCTTACAATACAGGGCGAGTCACTACTGACTACATTAATTTTAACATTTTACATTAATCATAACTAATGTAGTTATGACATGGAAAGTAATACCATTTGAAAGACCATTAAATTTCCTATAAATCAAACATAGTACCCAAATAATAACTCCTTATACAATGTTTTTTAAATAACTTCAATGTTAAAAATTATTGTTACAGACTTTTTCCTTTAAACTTTAAGGCACAATTAAATCAGTTAAATTTTTCGTATATTTATGTTCAATTACATAAAAAACTTCCTTATTTATTTATATTTAAAAAATGATGTATACATATCAAGGGGTCACAAATACAAAAAATGTTGAAATTTCATAAAAATATTGTTTGGGTACTGCATTAGGATTTATCGTATTGGTTCTAAACACCAAACTAATTACTGTATCTGTAATTTCTTTACCAACTGAATCTGTTGACTAAATCAGCTGATTTGAAATTAAAAAAGTTATAATCAGCTATATATTGATACGAAAAATAAATGCAACATTTTTTTACTGTATTTGTTTTTATTAAAATTAATTTAAACTAAACGAAATCTTTAGTTACAGTTCACACAGAAAACATTACATGGTATCATGGCTCTCAACCGGTTTTATCATTTGAGAAGATTTTCAAAATGTCTATATTTGGGTACTATCTTTAATTTATAGGAAATTTAATGCTCTTTCAAATGGTATTACTTCCCATGTCATAACTACATTAGTGTGGTTTTTATCGGCAAACTAATAAATAGTACCAAGTCGTGTAATTTGAAAAAGTCATAAAATACGCCATGGCAGCTAAACGGTTAAGGTCAGATAAGGGCCTATTTACATTTTTTTGTTCCTTTTGATAAGTAGAATCAACTGTTAAAATTAATATAGTCAGTAGTGACTCATCCTGTATATAGAAAATATAAACCAGATTTGCATTTGGTCACTTGCTGCTAAGGGGTGAAAATAGAAAAACCATCCCCTAAAACAATAAAACATAGATTCTGCTAACTTCCCACCTATCCAGAGAGCTGAAATTTTGCTCTTTTGTAAGTATTGAATATTAAAAAAAATAATAAAACATGCAATTTAAAAGGATGAACTGGGGGTAACAGTCCCGTTGCAATAAAAATACAGTAATTGCTTTACATGAGCTAAAGATCTGTTGATAGACACCATTGTTTCATAAGTGGTAAATAGGAACAGTAATGCACTATCATTTAAATTACTTGGGTCTAAAGGGTGGAAATTTAAAAAATACCCATAAAACAATAAATATTAATTTGTATACTTTACTTTAACTCGAGTTCTAAAATATATTGCACTTATTTCTTAAGTGGTACTATGAAAATGTAAACCAAACGCATTTTGTAACCTGCGCCTAAGTTACTTGATGTCAAGATGAGGGGTTTTGCCCATAAATGTTAAAAATAATGTATAATTATATCTATAGGTAGCTGAAATTCGGTACGTATTATCATTAAGTTATATTAAACACAGAAATACCATTTGAATTTCAATTACTTGCACCTAAGGGTAAATAACATGAAACCCACTATTTGATTGAGAATGTAAGCCGAGTATACATTTTTCACATAAGGATTGTGGACTGGTTGCGCTTCTAAACATGAAACAATGATAGATTTGGACGAAACTCACTAAGCGGTGTGTTGTGGGCCATAGGCATCTGTTAGTATAATATATAATAATGATATTATAAACTGCTTTGTCACACAAACAATGCCTAAATGTCGAGCTAGAGAGTTCGGAAACACCCTGTATTTATGCAGGACGAAAAACATAATTTTATTTAAAATACTAAAAAAACAAAAAACAAATACTCTGACGTTTTGTGTAAATTTACTGACTTATACGTTACATATAGCTATAGTTAAAAATTTGATCAATCAACTGAACCGCTGGAGTGAGTTGAGCGAATTTCCAAAATAAAGTTTATTTGATTTGAGGGTTTCAACTTATTTGTTTTTTTTCATTTGGTTTATTTACGAAAGCCTGCGTATACGGCGTAATATACAAGTAGAATTTTTGCACTTCAGCATCCAGCCCCCGTCTCATTTGCACCTCGATCTGGCAACCATCGCTCAGTTCGCCGTGGACAAACCCGTTTCGCGATTTTATATCCCAGGCGTCAATCTTGCATCAGAAGCCGCCCACAGTAAAATCCCCCACGTTGATTAGGTGCTCATTGAATACTCCAGACCTTGTGTAACCATAAGATTCTCCACAATAGCTCATCTTTCATATGGACATTTGCTAAGAAAACGGCACTTATCAAGTTTGCTTTGGTTACTAAAAGTGGTTACATTCTAGTTATTGATAAGAGCCTAGTAATGCTGTGGTGTTTACTTTAGTCTGTTATTAATTCTAATGATATAACTTATAAAACAAAACTTACGACCAACTGTTTGGTAGCGCAATTCATCCCCCAAATAGAAGCCAACAGGAGCAGTCCGTACTTGAACATCTTGATGATGCAAATGTCAAACTCTACTAACACTGAATGAAAAAAATTTCATAACCTATTCGTCAACACACGTGGCTATTGTATTCCAGTAGCTTTATCTGAAATCTGACCTTAGTTACGTTGTCAGGATTTAAAATCTGTGAATAAATCCAGTATTCTAATTCAACAACTGCGTTCTTAATTCAAAAACAACCAAACCAAATCTACGAAGCGCAAACAGCGAACACTGGAAAAGAGGCAAACTTGGGCTGTACCTCCGCCGTAGCTCCGGCTACGTGACACCCGAACACTTACACGCTCTTCAAAGCTTACACACTGCCCTTTAAAAACCGACACAGAACACAGTAGTTTGATGTCCTCGACATTGCAGTCGTCTTGGTGTCCGGGTAGTTCATACATTGCTTAGAACTACTGTGTCTCATCCGGGAACAATATTCTACGAAACTACAAAATCAACAAAAACGACGCTGCAAATCTTTCACAGGCTTCACCTGCAAAATAGCACGCCTTCAGGCTACACGTTCTTTTACACATTCGGCCCTTTTCAGGACTGAATCAGCGAGGCTTCACCTCACGGACCTTCTGGTAGTAACCAAAAAGGAGGCTTCACCTCACGCCCTTCAGGCAACATTTGCACCTCCATTCGGCCGTTTTCAGGACCGAACATTTTCATTAAGTTTAGAAACTTGTGCCGCAATTTGAGCTAAATTCTACAACACATTCAATCCCCGGTGCGGTAACTACTTAGATTATACTTTGGGGCTATGTTTACAACTTCAATCAATATAATATGTCTTGTGAAGTTGATTTTCTTAAATATACGATTTAAAGAACTAATATATTCTATAATAAGTTATAAGATTTGCTTTGAGGTTATACAATGAATATAAATAAAAACTTGTATTATCAATATATTCATTTATACAAGTTTAAAGAAGAGATACCTATTCGTTTATATCCGGAAACATTCGTGCATTTTCGTATAACATACAAACTTATTATATTAATAATTTCTTCATTGTAATATTAATAACTTCTAAATGATTTGATCTATCAATATGAAGTTAGAAAGCAATTAAGATAATATTTTTATCTTTATTTAGATATACCGGGTGTCCCACGAAGAGGTCCCTATTTTTGAATTGATATGACAGACGTATAGAGTGCGCTACAGACTTGAAATTCTACAGTCGTGACTAACACATATGTAAAAGAAATACCCCTGAGTATCAGTTAATTCTGACTGATCCAAACAAAATGGCGGAAAAACAAAAAAACAACAAAATCAGCAATCGTATTTTAAGGGTAAACCTACTTTTATTTAGAATAGGAACAGCTACAGCTGTTTAGACTATTTTAAATCCATCAGCTGACTGCGTGTATCCACAACAATGAACATATTTGGTAATAAACATTAAGTTGCATTGTAAAGTGTCTTATGTACCATGCCGTTTTCAACTGAGCAAAAAGTGAAATATTGTTCCTGGGCTATTGCCTTTGAAAATGATTATGAAGTAATAAGGTGTTTTAGGGAAAGGTACCCAGGTGTAGTTCCACCGTCAAGGAAATCTATTCGTAAGTGGAAGACTATCCTACTAGAAACGGGGTCAATACAAAAAAAAAAAAAAAAAATACCATAGATCCTCCAACATAGAAAATGAAGAAATCGTATGTGCTGCTTTCATGGAATCTCCAAATACGCCTAATTCAGTAAGAAAGGTGGAATCTGCTACAGGGATACCGAAGTCATCTGTCCAAAGGTATGCCAAAAAGATCAAAATCAAACATTATAAAACTCATTTAGTTCACGGACTGCTTGAAGATGATCCTGACAGACGATTGGAATTTTGTTCAAAAATAATTGAAAAGACCGACGTAGATAGCAAATGGCATGAAGGAATCGTGTTTTCAGGTGAAGCGACATTTTATCGAACAGGAACTGTAAACAGGCATAATTGTCATTACTACAACACAAAAAATTCACATATCTTACAAGAAGAGAAATTAAAATCAACAGGTATAACAGTTTTGGCTTCTGTTACCAAGGATGGTGTTTTGTCGTATGACATATCCCGACAAACAATGACTGGAGAAAGGTATGCATCAGTTTTAAGCAATCACATAGTTCCTCATCTTTCTCAGCCTGAGATGAAAGACGTTTTTTTCCAACAGGATGGAGCTCCTCCGCTAATGTGGCCAAAGCAGTTTTGGACCAAAATCTTCCTAACCGTCGGATAGGTCATGGCAGCAGCTTCATGGACTGGCCCCCAAGGTCTCCAGACTTGACTGTTTGTGACTTTTTTCTGTGGGGCTTTTTTGAAGGAGAAGGTTTATTGTCATAACATTGCGACAGACGATGAACTAATGAGGTTGATCGAAGAGGAACTGTTGTTGATACCTCGAGAGTTGTTCAGCAAAGCGTATGACTGTTTTCTATTTCGTTGTCATCAGTGCATTGCGATCGATGGACATCAGTTTGAATAAGGTTTATGGATCAAATAGATTTAATTTATTTATGAGTTACTTATATCTTTAATTCGCTAACGTTGTTTAGTGCTTAGTAACATCGTTAAAATTCAATAATTAATTATGTTGTAACACTTTTAGCAAATAAAACTATTTTAACGAAAAGGTACTATTTCTTTGATATCCCGCCATTTTGTCCTAATGTGTCAGAATTAACTGATACTCAGGTGTATTTCTTTTACATATGTGTATGTTAGCACTGTTGAGTTTCAGGTTTGTAGAGTGTTCGGTGCATCTAATATATATTAATTCAAAAATAGGGACCTTCTTCGTGGGACACCCGGTAAAATAATGAATACAAATAGAAAATTTTAACAAATAGCCTACAGTTTTATAATCCTTATAATTGTACACATTTACCGAGTTAAAAATCCCCGTCAGCCTTTTTGACTGTTGTTTTTAAATAGTACTTTTTAAATTATGTAGGTTTTATATGTATCTAAGTATTCTGCCTGTGATGTTTCACGACGGCTTACTAGTTCGTGTATATTTACCACACATCTTCGTTAGAAATAATTCACGTATTTAAGTTTACATTACACTATACATTGTTAGTTGAGCTTTGTTCAAAAGCATATGAAGGACTTAGAAGCCAAGGGGTACAAGTGATATTTTTTGAATAACGGAGTTAATCCCAGAAACTGGCTCTTAAACACTTTAAACTGTTTGTGGCCAAGGAATATAACTGTATATCTATCATGTGCTGAGATCTAGTGGCGAAAAATTACTTCGTAGAAGAGCTGTTTAGCTTAGAAACCAAGGGATTCATGTGTGATGCAAGTCGCTTTACTTTACACACGCGTAATTTACTTGTAACCTTTGTTTTATTACATAACTTCTAATTTCTGTTAACACTTTCACCGCTACGTAAATTTCGTATTTCCTATGCTAGGAACTGACATTTTATTTTTTATATTTATAGACTAAATAGGTAGAATTTACTTTATTGTTTACTTTTGAACCTTTCTAAGTTCATAGGCCTAAAATTGACGTGCGAAGCACGCAATACATCGTGTATTGAAAACACCCCCAATACGGGGTTGGCGTGCGAAGCACGCAATGCATTGTGCATTGAAAATACTAGCAATATTTTGTGTCAATCTCACATGTGCGTCCTTATCAGTGAACGTGTTAACAGCCCAGGGGTACAAGTGACAACTTTTACCAAATATTGGCTGATAACAAAAAATAAGAGGATGAAAATCAAATTAATCTTTGTTGTGTTAGTCTAGAACCAGCAACTCAAAATATACTAATTTTAGTGATCATGGTTTTACCTGGATTCGATTATAACAGTTTAACTTTATACTGAGTTGTCTCAAAACTAACTTCACTACACTTATACCCCTTGGTTTCTCAGCCCTTCATATAAACTTTGCCCCAAAGGAGAACTATCATGGTGCAAAAGACTTTAACTTGAGGTATGACATTTACAAATAAAGAGACATTACTTGAGGCAATTACATTAGAAATTAAACATATTTTGTACGACCTATCAGATCAGAATGTTTTAAAGAAATGCCTGCCTGGACTAAACCAAAACCAAATGAGACCTTTACCAACACTATAATATATTAAAGAAGAATATAAAAGAATATAAGTATTAATAATATATACCAAAGAAAACATTAAAACTTCACTTTAGTCAAAACATAGATTATGTCACTTACCAACTTTTGGCTGTAACCCCACGTATGTACCAGAATCTCTAAAAACAACTTTGTTGGGACACAAAAAGTGAATATTGTTATAGATGTTATAGTTAAACTATGTACTTCGTTAAGTGCAAGTGTAATAGAAACGAATTGGTGATGATGGAAGTAACTAATGGGGCTAAAACTAATTATAAAATAGCTTTAGATGCCAGCAAAAAAAAAACTTTGAAATCTACATAGAGAAAAATGGAAGAGAAAAGAAATCTAAAATGGGAGAAAAGGAGGAAGAACGAACAGGTAAATATGGGGCTGCTATGATGTAGTGTGATGGACAGGATTTGTTTTCAGTTCTTTGGCTCTACTAAAAAATCACATTTTCTGATACTTAGGCACAATAAACTTCTTCAAGCTGGTATTTTTTTCTGTTTTAAATTATTAGTCTGTAACCTGTTTTGTTTTTTCGTTTTTTCTGAAAATCTTTACATATTTAATTCTTTTGTACGTGTGTAAGTCACTCTTCTTAAACGGCTGGAACAATTTTGGTGACATTTTCGTGTGTGTTTGAGTGGGTCCCTGGATGGTTTAGATTCACAATGGGATAGAAATAATACCCATATATAATAAATATATATTAAACTAATTTCCTTCAAGCTATAATATTTACAATTTGATTACTGAAGTCAAAGGGTTGAAATGTAAAAAATACCCTTAAAATTAAATAATAATCCACTTAACGTTTCTATATTTTCAAAAACTATTTAACTAATTTTATCAAAATTTCACAATTTACACATATTAGTACCAGGACTGTTTAGAGAATATCTTCACTACAAACAAAAAGATTTAAATGTGATAGCTATCCATATGCAATAAAATAAATTGCTCTAACTTCGTGGAAAGTATAAATCCAAAATCACTTAACCCTTAGTTAGGCGCACCCTAGGGCTAACGTCAGTAGGCGCCAGGGGCAAAATCCCCGCACTTTCATTTTCCAGAATTTTTGTCGCTATTTTGCAGCATTTAAAATTTGGTAGGGTTCAATTTTTATTTTAAAAACTTGGTCGTTGGGCCTCACATCGTAAGATGCCCCATGGTAGAACCTCCCCCCCCCCACGTGGATTTGAACCGGGTACATTTATGGTATTTTACGTTTTGTACGATTTTGGGGGAACGAAGCGAACTATAAGGTCGAGTAAAAAAACAAAATATGCAGAATAATATCCTACATTTATTTTGTTATTTAATACTCTAAAAAAGTGTCATTGTCGTAAGAAAAATATCAAACAATAGTTACTTCCGGTGACAAAAAACGTGCTTGACACCCCAAAACGTGTTCTGAGAACCATGATCGTTGCTCATTTACCACTCCTGTCTTAGGTCTCACCATAAGGGTCACTGCAATAGTTCATTTTTCCTATGGAAATTTGCTAATAAAAAGTAGCCTACAAAAAGCTAATTAATGTTATAGGTAGAGAATGCACCATTTGTTAAATAAAAAAAAATCGTAGCTGAACAATGTTGGCAACACAGAGCAAAGTTGTGTTAAGTCATACTAACCTAAACAATAACAAAAAAATTAACTGGGTGTGCTTAAGACCACACGTTGGAAGTGATAACTTCTATGACTACGGGGATTTTTAACTCGGTAAATGTGTACAATTATAAGGATTATAAAACTGTAGGCCTATTTGTTCAAATTGTTTATTTATATCCGTTATTATATATTTAAAGAAAGGTAAAAATATTATCTTTTAGTTACCTTTTATTTCATATTGATAGATCAAATGATTTAGAAGTTGTTAATATTACAGTAAAGAAATTAATAATCAAATATGTTATACAAAGATGTACGAATGTTTGCGAAGTTAAACAGTAGGTATCCTTCTTTAAATTTGTATAAACGAATATATTGATGATCAAAGGTTAGTTTTATATACAGTTTATAACCCCAAAGCAAATCTTATAACGTGTAGTTATAGAAGCCTACATTAGTTGTATAACTAATATATAAGAAAATTAACATCACAAGAAATTTTAATGGTTGAAGTTGTAAACATAACCCCAAAATATAATCTACGCTGGGTTTTGTTTAAGAATTACAGATGATGGGCGAAATCAGCTGTTATATTATATTAACTAATTCTTATGTGTTAATTTGATTGCTATGCTAATAAATGTAAATAATGTATTAATAATATTCCCTCTCCACGATCTGACTTGTGTCTAAACAAAAGCGTGACTCGAGATCTCGCGAGAAATCTGGCGTGATGCGAGATCTCGTGGGAAATCTGGCGTAATGCAAGATCTCGCGAGAAATCTGGCGTGACGCGAGATCTCGCGGGAAATCTGGCGTGATGTAAGATCTCGCGAGAAATCTGGCGTGACGCGAGATTTCGAAAACATAGCCAAGTCGAAAGTGCCCAACGGGCCAATAGAAGTTATCACTTCAAAAATTAAGAAAAACTTACACTTAATTTTGGGATGATAGTGGGGAAAACCCCAAAGTTTTTACAGCACAAAAGCGCGCTAGCGGCAAGAGACCCGCACTGATGGGACCGTTCACTTCCGCAGCTTATCACAGGCTGATGATTCGTTAAAATTAAGCAAGGGTGGCACATACCTGCTCGAAAAAGGTCAGAAGAAAGATACCTGGAACATTGTTTGTCAACATTGAACAGTTACAGCTTTATTTCAGTTTTTCTGAGAATGCGGGTAAATCCCCGCCTAGCGCCTAACTAAGGGTTAATATTATTTTTAATTGATATAAAAACACATTTACAATTCGATTAGTTAAGTCAAAAGGATAAAATAGGATAATCACCCTTAAAATTAAACCAAGCAGTAGCGAAGCATTGCCAGGTCCAGCAGTTCTTTATAAAAGGTAAATAAATGTTTTTATACTAAAAGGCCAGACTTTTTCAACTTTTAGAAAAACCTAGTACAAAGAGGTTTGTTTAAAATTCAAAATAGGTTAACATTCTTCGAAAAGATCTAAAATAAGTGTGTACTAAATTTGAGCTCATTTTTTTCAATGGTACCTAAATTACTTATTTTTAACATGTAGGCATTACAATCTTTCTTTTTCTCTGACTAAAGTTATTATTTGTTAACGATGTATGTCTAACTTCATTACTATGAGTAATTATAATGCAATTTATAAAACAAACGACCAATTGTTTGGTAGCACAATACTCTCCCCAAATAGAAATTATCCGTAACTGAACCGGTCTTGTGAAATATATTTCCTCAATGTCAGTATGCCTATTGAATGTCATGCATTATGCAATAGTTTTATGTGAAATCTAACCTTGTCAATGACAAAACTTTATTCACATAATTTGCACGGTTTTTTTCTAAACAATTGAATTCCATATTTTGCAATTGGATAGTTTATGATACAGCGTTTGCACTTGACAAATAGAAACAACAGTGCCAGTCTGTAATTGAACATTTTAATCTTATTTCAATCTCTATTAGCATTGAATGGCAAATATTGCATGAGCTCTTCGTCAATGCCATTGCATATTGCAATACTACGGAGTAGGTTTATCTGAAGTCTAACCTTCGACAATTGTTGTCTAACCTTTAACAATTATTTTAAAATAATAGAATTTCATCATTCGTAAAGGGATGTTGCGTGATAAAAACCAGTATAATATCCAGGCATTTTAATGGCCAATTGAGTCCCGGTTTGAATTTGTGTAATTCTTTTTTAAACGTATTCGAAAAAATATTGAGATAAGTGAATTAATTAAATAACCGAGGAGGCATTTATATTTAGAGGTAGTTACTTTATTAATTAAGGCAAAGAAACAAGCAAAACTAGAAAATATGTATTATTATTTATATTTTTAGAATTATAATGATTTAGAATTTTCAAATGTCATCTGCTAAAATTACATTACCGGGATGTTTTTGTGACGTGGCCGCCCTTGGTTACCTAAGAGATTTAGGCTGGTATTCATAGTCGTTTCTTAAGGCAGCCTTAAAGCTCCCTCACGTAAGAAACCCGTAATGTCGAATCATACCTTAAAGAGGCCTTACAAATATTGTTCAATTCATAGACGTTTATTTAAGGTGGCCTTGGATGAGGCTACATTTAAGGAGGCCTAAAGTGTAGAAGACTCCTATTCCAATTTTACAAAAGTAAATACCTCTAGAACGAATATTTCATTTACTATAAATAAAGCTATCCTTGTGTAAGTTAACTTTTTAAAGCATTTAAAATGCATTTATTTAGTTTATTTAAGAACTTAAACAGAAATCGTTCATAACATTCGTGGTTTCTTACTTTAATATTGTTGGCACTTACGTCCAACAGTTGGCACAAGTTAGCAACTACAAAATCAGCTGCTAAATTAACTGGCGAATTTATACAAACTGTTTTATGTTGGGCTATAACTGCTATAAGCCTAAAATGGTCTCACTCCCTCTCATCTAAACAAACTAATGATTAGATTAATTATGAAATTGGTACAAGCCTATTTTATGCATAGCTCAGTATTTACTTTTAGCTATTGCAATATTTAGTTAAACAATGACATCGATAAACTAATAAAATAGCCTTTATTGATTTTAAATTTACTCTGATTGTTACTTTCCAACTGAATAGTTTGGAGTACATTGTACGTTTTGAGGTTATGTGCATACTGATCGATTTCATTATTTTCTTTAATCAGATATCATTATTAACTGTATGATTAAAATAAAATATGTACTGTCAAATTTATTTGAACCGTTAGGCCTATCCAAAACAAACTCAATCTATTAAATAGTTTTACCAATTAATTTTGTTCAGTAGCCTACGTCAATACGTACTAGACTAATTATAAAAAAAAAATGCAACAGACTAGTTGGTTGTTTCCCAAAAATGTATCATGGCATAAAAACACAATTCCATCAATATTGAATGAACATGGGATATTGGTAATCCTCTTTTATTATAATTTATCTTTTAGGCCTACAAATGGGGCAATAACATTTTTTACTACATCCTTTGAAAGTAGGTATCTCATTTCAAAATGCCATTTAAAATATTTTTCGAATGGATTATCATAATCCCGAATATACTGTTTATGGATCCTTCCATAATCGCATGCAAAATCATAAATTCAAAAAAATCTTCATAATTAGCGATTCCGTGTGTCATTAGAATCACTAATTACTTAAATTAAATTTCCCCAAAGGTTGGTAGCTACCTTGAAAAAATTACGAATTCGAAGGTACCTTTAGGCCTGATTAATGAAAAGGAGCGACTCTGCATTGCAAATGAACCTAAGGCAGCTTAAAAGAAGGTTGTAAGGCTGAGTTAAAATCTACACTTAAAGTTTGACTCTCCATTCAAAAATCATATCTTAAGGTCTCCTAAACTCTTCCTTTCCTTAAGGCTACCTTAAGAGACGACTATGAATACCAGCCTTAGTCTTCCTTTTAGTGAATCTGCCTTCTGCTCTCTTGCTAGCTTATCTGCGTTGTAATGATATTGGAGAAATGTTCTTCATATACAATGGTAAACGTTTTTAGTTTAACTTCGTTAATTAAACCTTTCTAACTCTCACTGCTAGTCAGGATCGTACCACCAATAAACTAACTACACAAGGCAAAATCATGGACTAGCCCCGCTTCAAATGAGACTAAATGCAAAACCGTTAACATCCATAAAAAAAAAAATATTACTTGTTGGTGCCTTCCAACAACTCCTCCTATTTTTAACTCTAACCTCTGACTTCAGCAAAATGTCTATATAGCCAATATAGCGTGCCCACTGTCAGTGTGGATCCTTACCTAACCTATACTATTACTTAATAACTTACAGTATTATTACTACAACATGGTGGAAAGTACCTGCCACATTTTGTAAATAGCTAGAAGAGTATAAACAGAATAAAAGTGGTTATGATTGTGACTTACGCCTTGTTGTGGGTTGCCACTGCAGCTTCTCGCGCAAGTCTCCAGCCGTTGTCAAAATGATTAGGTGCGGAGACGGTTCTTTGAATGAAGGCGACAAATCAGTAATGTGTTTATTCGACAAACATTCACCAACTCACTCTTACTAAGCCTCAAGCTACCATTTTCGTCTCCTCCCTCCTTTGTATACAACTCGATTCTTAGCATAATACTTGTGCAAATGCAATATAGTTCAATATGCAAATCCAAACCCATTTCAACGTGCCCTTCAACAGAAGTTCCCTTTCAATGCTATTAGTTACTGGTATTTATTATTATTACTACAAGACATATTATTACAGTTATGATTTAGTTGCAGCTCAAATGTCAATTTAGATGACGACTTTGTTGTTGAATCGCGTTTAACCATGAAAAGTATTTCTGTAAGAATTATTTTTGTGTTTATATTCTTGTGCAGGACGATACCCTCCACCTCGTATTTTGTAGATTGTATTTAGAAAGAAGTGGGCCTTTTATTGAGTTTTTTTTCTGCGTTGGTTTTATTTTCTTAGTGGTTTAATTTCCTATTTTATTCTTTACTAACAATTTTAACTGCTTCATAAGCTATAGTTTACCTTTTCAATCGTTTCTTTCACTTGTTATATTTAAATAGTATACACAACTATTTCTATCTTTTTTGTATACTTTAAAAACGTCCTTGCAAGAAAATTACATTAACATTCTCAAATTACTGTGAATTCATTTTTTATTTATAAATATTGTTTACTGATATTTATAAAATTACTCCCAATGTCTGTGTTTTTTATTGTTTGTTAAAATTTTTATTTTTTCCATTGCGACCTGATTGTTATCCGTCGCAGTTATACTGTACATGTTTTAACATTTATTTAATTTTTTGAAGTACTAGAGCTATTGGAAGACATCAGCTGTTATAAGTTTGAATTGTTGTTTATTTTTTCAATTCTTTTTGTTTACTTCGTTCTTCAAAAGAAACTACTTAGGCCTACAAACAACAAACCATATCAACAACTATATTATAACAAGAAACTATATGCATAACATTGTCTATACAGTTAGGGATTTTCAACATGGTCAGTGTAAAACCAATATAATTTTATATTTTACTCAAAGACCTGAAATACATTTTGGAAAAAAAAAGACCATATTTGATCACAGGCCTACTTAAACCAATGATATCAATTCCAAATATTTTAAATTAAGTCGTTTAAGAAAAATTATATAAATCCCATGCTGTAGCCTACGGATTAGTGTATTAATCAACTAAGTAATTATTCTTTACCTTCTTTAGTATGTCAATCTAATCCTTTGTTTTTTGTTCTTCTCCAACGACCGCGGCTTCGGCCATTTTCCCATCTTCAGGTACTTTTACAATAACACTAGCTTAGTGACCGGCCTAGCGTGAGCATCGCTATAAAGAGAAAAGTACTTAAACTTTTAAAGATCTCCAATACGGAGTAACATGTTTTATGTGTAGTTATGTGTTAGTGTTATTGTGTCATTGTAAAAGTACCTGAAGATGGGCGCGGTCGTAGGAGAAGAACAAAAAACAAAGGATTATATTGACATACTAAAGAAGGTAAAGAATAATTAATTACTTAGTTAAAAATTATATTATTTATTATTGTTTATTTTTAAGTTCACACAATTTTTGATCGTCATTAGGCCGATATTCATAAATGTATATGAGTTCAAACTTTATGATAAAATAGCAATATTCAGACCGAGAGTCAAAGATTGTTTAAAATATAGTTTTATGATTGTATAGGCATAATTTGTTTCTTAACTGTCAACCATAAAGTAAACAAAATGGATTTTAAAAATACATACACTTTAAAAGATTTTCTCAAAGACGATCATAATATAATATATAAAATTAAAATAGAACAATGCGTAAAATCAACTGTTTTTAGAACCTAAGAACTTTTACTTCTAGTCTCCCGCACTTGTTATTACTTTTATTCCTTTTTTTTATAGTTATTGTTTTGATTTGTCTCTTATAATTTTTGTTTCGAACTGTTTTTAATTCTGTAAATATTTGATATATTTATGCATGAATTACGATTCTAAAATTGGTATAAAGAGTATAAATATAAAACATAAAATCTTAATTATATTATAAACGTCACCATATAACCTGAATGATTTCATTAAAATCTCCGGCTAATTAGTAACGTCACAAAAGAGGCTTGAATTTATTTAGCAGAAAATAGGAACATTTCAAGTTGAAGACAGATCAGAATAATTAAGTTACAAACGTCATCATATAACCTGAATGTGCTCATTAAAGTCTCCGTATAATTGGTAACGTCACAACTGAGGCTTGTATTAATTAAGCAGTAAATTGGAACATTTCATGTTCCGTGCCTAAACACGATGAAACGTAGAACCCACACAGGATCACTTGCTTCTCTCACAATAAAATTTCTGTGTAAACAAGTTCTCGCGCTATGTCCAACTTGTTGTTTAAGACCTTAAATTTGTTTAAATGGTACCAATAGTTATTTTTTACATTTGTTGGTAATAATAATTATTATTGGTAATATAAAAAGTCACTAATTATAAATTACTAGAGAGAGATTCCAAAGAATATTTTGTGAAATTATATTACCTTGTTTGCTTGAAAAAATAAAGAACTATAGTCAAATTCAACTCAGAGTGAGGCAGAAGTTCAAGCCTACGGAGGGTCAGCACGGTCGACTGGTTTCCGCTCCACACCTACCTAAATTTTAATTGTTTATAGTAGCGTTATGCAAACTTTTTTTATAACAAGAAAATATAAAAATAAATCACATAACGTTGTGTATCATGATCGTCTGTTTATTTTGGTACCAAATTTGAAGTAAATCGGTAAATGTTGAGTAATTAAATAGTTCTTAGTTACATTAAAAGCTATGCCATTTAATTACTCAACATTTACCGATTTACTTCAAATTTGGTACCAAAATAAACAGACGATCATGATACACAACGTTATGTGATTTATTTTTATATTTTCTTGTTATAAAAAAAGTTTGCATAACGCTACTATAAACAATTAAAATTCAGGTAGGTTTGGAGCGGAAACCAGTCGACCGTGCTGACCCTCCGTAGGCTTGAACTTCCGCCTCACTCTGAGTTGAATTTGACTATAGTAATCCCCAGTGAAACATCACAGGTATATTAATTAGATATCCATCAGAAAAACCTAATTTAAAAATGCGATTATTTCATTTGAGTCATTGTAATTTTGTTGTTTTGCTTGTAATGAAATTGTCATTTTGTCATTGCGTTTAGTATTCTTTATTTCAACACTATCTCGTCCCAGTAACCGCCATTTTTGTAATCAATTTTAGTAAAGTTATTATTTGAAATTAATTAGACTAACAATAGTCATTAGTCTGACTCCAATGAAATTGGAAGCTTGAAATACGAATTCTTGGAAATTATATTTGTTTGTTATTCACATTCGTAGAAGTCCTAAATACCAATATAGTTAATTGTATTGACATTATAATGCACGGATAACCAATGCAGTCTATCTCCTGGAAATATTACGCTTTGTTTTCTTTGTACAATAATATAATGGTTCAGTTCTGTAGTGTTTATTGTGTAACTTGTAAGCCCCCGTGAAAAATCACAGACAGATTAGTTCAATACACATCGGAAATACATTTAAAACAACATACTTTATACATTCCCCTACCTTTCTATGCTGACGGGGATTTTTACGTAGGAAAATGTGTACAATTATAACGCTTATAAAACTGTAGGCTTATTTGTAATTTTTTTTGTTTACATGCATTATTATATATCTAAATAAACACACTGATTTGAATGAAAACCCTGAACCACAAAACAAGGAACAAAAACAATAACCAACCAACTAAATTGTAAGTTATGTTTAATACCTTATGTACATTTCGATGACATGGTCATCATCCTCAGAGGGTTTTAACACTACTAAAGTATACAAGCAATATTACAGAACTTTTTAGTATGTTACTTACCGCCAGCAATCCTTTTATTTGAAGTTTTACCTTCAATACATATATTCCACGACACGTGTTTCGGAATTTAGTTCTACCATGTGATAAAGGGGATTACATGAACCGCGTAGAAGAATATCACATATACAGAAATGAACAAGAGCACCCGGACAAATTGCTAAATGACAAAAAACAGTTCGATGCAACCCCCACTTTCGAGCTAATAAGCCAGCTTAATAGGAAGTAGACATCAGCTGATAAAGCACCTGTACACTGTACAGTGTCAACCTAATAACATGTTTGAACTTTAATTGTGCGCGTGTGTCGTTTGTGTTTTATGTGTTTTCTATAAATTATGTTAAACGTTTTTAAATGTGTTTTGACCACCCGACGATGGAAGAACTAAATTCCGAAACACGTGTCATGGAATATATGTATTGAAGGTATAAAAATTCAAATAAAAGGATTGCTGGTGGTAAGTAACATATTAAAATGTTATTTATAAGCATATCCGGTGCTCTAGATTTCATATTGTAATAAATATTACAGAGCTATTACCCGCACTCCAACCCCATCCTCCCCATACCGTTCAATCCAAGACCGATCTGGTGGAGGAATGGGAGGAGCCACATTAAATCTACTACAAGTATCTATTATTAACAATAAAAGCCTATATAGCAATAAATTATAAAACTCAGTGTGATTGTGTTGCCACAGCGCTCTCTTTTTATCTAATTAAAGATTAAAATATTTTCTTTTAATTGCTTTTTATTTCATAATGATAGATTAAATGATTCAGAATAAAGAAATTAATAGTGGAATATGTTTGTAATTACCCTATGTAATACGAAGATGTACGAATGTTTCCGAAGTTAAACGAATGACTATCTTCTTAAAATTTTTATAAATGAATATATTTATAATAAAAGGTTGTATTTATATTTATTGTATAACCTCATAGCAAATCTTATAACGTATAGCCTTCATTAGTTCTTTAACTCATATTAAAAGAAAATCAACTTCACAAGACTTTTAATATTGATTGAACTTGTAAATACCAAAAGTATAATTTATGCTAGGTTCTGTTTAAGTATTACAGATAATGGGTGAAATCAGCTGTTATAATATATTGTTGCTCACTTACGTACGGACGTACACTCACTTTTGTAGGAGTTGATGTAACAGTAATGCTTAGACCCATTCTGAATCCCCATATTTTTCTAAGCCATCACACGAACTTTATAGTGCATTTTGTATTATTCCTTCTCTCAGTGTTAGAAAAACATTCGACTGATTTTAGTGAAATATTTGTGTAGTATTTTTCCAATTTTAAACTGTGACAAGGTAGACTTCAAAAATTATTACTCATTTATTATTTATTGTGAAGTGTTAAGTATTTCTTCCGTACGCCGTAGATTCAATAAATAATAATACAAATTATAAAACATTTTCATACGTTTGTATATAAACCCAGTTTGTTTTTATTAAGAAAACTAAAGTTGAAATATTTGTACTCTTGGAGCAGACAGGAACAGGAACACACTTTGTATATTTTCCGTTTGCAGAACGTTTAGCCACACACTAATCCATTACGTGAACTCATGCTGGAACGCTTTTATTGAAATGGAAATAAAACACTTCGCGGAAGGTAAACACAATTCTGAAAGCAAACAGTTTTCCTGCAGCGGTAAATCTCGGGTAAATATCCTGGAAGTAGGTTATCCTGGGAGACTTGAATAAGTCTTGAGTTATCCTTGGGAACGTTTTGCAAATAGGAAATTATAATAAAATCGTTTTTGTTCCAAATAATGTAAAAATGTGAGATGCATAAGTAATGTAGGGTATGGGTTTAAAAGTTGTTTACCGTAAGTTAACTATGCGTATGCAGTAAGTTGGAAAGACCTGGGTATAATTATTTAATAATTTCTTCTTAACGCATTTATTATAACCTCAAAGTTAAAGTGGTAAACAAATATTAAATATTTAAATTAAATTATAAAGTTTATATAAAAGGATTTATAATAATCTATATATATATATATAATCCAATTTATGTCTGTCTGTCTTCTGTTTGTCCTTTATGCGTTACCAAACCGTCCATCCGATTGCTTTGAAATTTTGCATAGTAACACAGGTTAGCCCTGGTAAGGTTTTAGGCCATTTACCGAAGTTCTAGGACAATTAGGTCTGTGTCCCACTGGACTTCAAAATTTCAATGTTAATCTTATAAAAGATTTCTTTTGATTCTATCAGGGGAACAAAAACAACTGTTCGTATAAAAAGCATAACAATACGTCATGTTTGTTTACATTCATTACCATAGCAATATTTCTTAGCAAATTTGAAGAGTATTAGCTTTTTGAGGTTACATTGACAAACTAAAAACAAACACAAACAAAAATCAACGAAAAATGTTTATTATGTTTTAATTCAATACTAACATTGGTTGTTACATACCTATTATATATAAAACAGCTGATTTAGATCAAAAACTGAACATCATTTTAGGTTAGGCCTACAATGAACCAAAACACCAATTGGGCTAATTATTATAATAAGATTTTTTACAATTCTTCACAACTACCAGTTTTTTTTTAGATTAGGTAAACGCAAACAAAAGGTTTACTGTATTATCTAAAAAAGGTTTACAAACTATAAATCTAAATTTGTGTAGTATATTCTTAGATGGTTAAAAAATAGTTTTGCAAAAGTAAAGATATGAAATAACTACAATTAAAATTAAACCAAACAATAGCAAAACATTGCCGGGTCTACTAGTAGTTCATAAGATAAGGATACCTCCTTAATAAAATCTAACCTACACAATATTAACTACACATTGTTTCTCAATATTAAATCTCTGTTTAGTTTAATTTCTAATGAGAACTTTATTAAACGTTTACGTATATAAGACTTGAGTGTATTTATAACTACAGTAGGTGTACATGCGACTTTATTCAAGTGCAATAACAAATCCTGGTTCATTATTAACGTATAAAGTTCAGACACGGTTAGTTTAAAGATACTGGCATATTTAAGAACAATTAACACGTTTCAAAAGCTAGGGTCGAAAATACCTTAAAGCAAAACTACCATCAAATCAAACTGCTCAACCCCTTAGATCACGTCAGAGAAAAAATGTAAAATATTAAAGTTGTAGGGAATTAAATTTCCAATCGCCAAGGTGATTTTAGATTTTTCCTAAAAGCTAAGGCTGTTTTAAATATTCGGTAAACCAAAAAGTTAAAGAAAATCCACACTGTTTGTGTTATAACTCTTAAACTATGCGACCTACAGAATCGGCTCTGTCGCCATTTGAAAGAACTTGGCAAGCTGAATCCAATTAGTATCTCAAATTGTATATATGTGATCCAATTCTCAAGTTATAATCAGAAACGTGCCCAGAAGAGGGCGTAAAAGTCATATTTGGTGAGTAATTACGTCACAACGTTTGAACAAATTGACTTTTCGAATGTGGATTTCTCCAAATTCTTCCCGAAGAAATGCTGCGTCTATTAACTGAAACCCCAGCTTTATAATTTCAGCCGTTCTCAGTTAATGCAGTCACAAACAGACAGTCAGATACGATTTTGTTATATTTATAGATTACGTTCCTGATATAAGTATATTTATTTATTTTAACAAAGATGTTTATATTGTAGTTCTGGAATATATCGACCAATATTTCAACATCTAAATTAGTACTTAGGTACCTTAATAATTTATTAAAGAATTTTACAACTTCTTAGAGTACTTCCAAGTCCTTAAAGCACTTTCAAAATCCTTAGAGTACTTTCCAAGTTCATAGAGTATTTTCCAAGTCCTTAGAATTTTTCTAAGTGCGTAGAGTTCCTTCCAAATCCTTAGAGTCCTTTCCAAATCTTTAGAGTACTTTCTTAGGGTCCTTTCCAAATCCTTAGAGTACTTTCAAAATCCTTAGAGTCTTTTCCAAGTCCTTATAATCCTTTCCAAGTCCCTTTGAGTCCTTTCATATCCTTAGAATCCCTTCCATGTCCTTAGAAACATTTCCAAGTCCTTAGAGTTTTTTTCCAAATCCTTAGAGTCCTTTCTAAATCAGAGTACTTTAGAAATCCTTAGAGTTTATTTCCAAGTCGTTTGAGTCCTTTCCAAATCCTTAGAGTTTTTTCCAAGTCATTTTACTTTTACTTTAATACTCTTATTGTTTGTACACTGCGTACTTATGAAACTTTACTACACCTCTTTACTAAACTTAAGTTTAAAATAATTTAACTATTAAGTTTTTATATTTTGATAATTCTGTTTATATTTTACTTCAACTTTGACTTATTTTACCTTTCTAATACTTGTATTTCTATTAAATTATTCTGTCGGTTTCTTTCGCTCTTTACGATTTATCTCTCAATAATTTAACTGTACACATTTTTCAAACGGACGCCATTACGGCACTTTTAACTAAAACCACAAATCCATACGTACTAATCAATGAGGACAAACGGAATAATTGATACTCAATAATATTACACACTGATTTGACGTCTTTGTATCGCTGCGACCCTCAAACGTGATATTAATCAAAAACAGCTGGCGTCACCTCGGCGTCCCCCTTATAGAGATGTATCTTGTTTATTGGGTCAAAACTGGGCGTCAACATATTTTATTTGAAACTGTTTGAGAATTAATTAAACCCTTTTAGAATATTAAGCCAATAATAACACATAAAAATACACATTCCAGTATTACTACTAAACATGATACATTAATTGAATGTTTAATTGTTTATGTATTGAGTATGTTGTAGTGAACATATTTATACTTAATTTATTTCTTTAACAGCTCTTCGTAATTGACATTTGTAACTTTTAAAATTTTAAAATCGGTGAATAAAATAACGAGAATACTGTGCACCACTCTAAATACGCCAAGTGCTAAACGAGAAGCGTTTATGCGCTTTCCCAGTGCTGAGGGCACGATCGTGACCAATGTAAACCAGCTGTACCAAAGCCAGTATAATATCAACCCGAGGCTGTTGTGGAGAAGCACATTTCCTATTACCGTATTGGCACTTGGATCATTGTATGGTGGTGGGGGTATGGTATCCTAGATCCTGACTCATATGCATTAGGAATAACATATGTTATTCCTATACATAACATATAAACATGCTTTGTTTGTGTGAATAACAGGATTTTCTATTTAATCGAGCTATATAAACTTAACCTAAAAACGATGAAGAATGTCAAGAAAAAAATCTATTCTAAATTTGCTAAGTAGATTGGTGATGCAATAAATATCACTGCTTTCAAGAAATGTATATTTGTGCAGTATCAGCCTATCCAGATTGCGTTAGCTTTTGATCGAAATAAGGTGTTTTGTTTATTCAGTAATATGTAACAACAGATGTTTGAATAGAATTAATGATAATACAATAAGCATTTTTCATTGGTTTTTATGTAAGTTTAGGTTTGCTTTTTTTAAGTTTAAACTTCTATAGGCGCACTAAATATATTTGCATTGTTTATATAATTGTAACAGGTTGGCCTACGTCATAGGATTATAACGTCATGCTGTAGACGCTATATTTACTGGCGGATCAATTGGATTTTACCTTCATGCATTTCCTGAAACACTCTATTGCCAAAAGCTCTATTCCGCCACGCATTTTCTGAAACGCTCTATTCCGCCATGCATTTTCTGAAACGCTCTATTCCGCCATGCATTTTCTGAAACGCTCTATTCCGCCACGCATTTTCTGAAACGCTCTATTCCGCCACGCATTTTCTGAAACGCTCTATTCCGCCACGCATTTTCTGAAACGCTATATTCCGCCA